>JXOS01030469.1:0-14095 GCA_001015075.1 Cirrula hians
ATATTTTCCAAATCAACACCAAATTCTTGTACATTTTCGTATAAAACATCTGTACGATGTTTCCGATCTCACTGAAACTGCAGAATTTTATGGATATAACGCAAAATCGCTTAAATTCAAAGTTTCGGTAGCATGCAGTGAAACGCCAAATTTTTATGCCAATAAGAATGTAATCACTTAGGAAGTCATTTCCCGATTTTACCAACATTTTATAATGCTATGGCAATGACCCAAACCTGCTTCCATACAATATTTTACTTGCATGCAATAAAATACCTGGCTTATTTTTAATTATTTCCGTAGAATCGGGAGTAAACGTTCTATGGTAGTTACCCGAAATTATGTACTAATTTTGCTCAAAGCACCATATTGTAGATGGCCATGACCAAAGAATTCCAAACAAATTTTCAGAAACTTGCGATCAAATTTCACGATTTTTTAAATTATTCTAATCGCCCAATTTGGCTCAATTACGAACACAATCTGGGTTTTTTCCAAAAATGGCCACAAACTGAATTTCATTACTTTAGTTTTTATGTTACTCAAGTTATCCTGCACACAGACAGAAGGACATCGCTTAATCGATTTTTTTTTTATTCTTTGATAATGTCGGAAATGATCATAGAAATGACTTACATGCTTTGCACGAACCCGTAATATCCTGGCTATGACTCATGGCTTCATAATAAATGAGAAAATTGCTAGCCCTAAATTGTAATCCCTATAATAACCTTACAAGCCAAATAAGGTGATTTGAACTAACAAAAATATGACTTAAACAATTTTTCTTATCGACCCGGATCCGGACCTTCTACTATGTTGGACCCGAGCTAAATTTGACCATAACAATAGCATATTAATAAATTTATCTGAATAAAAATATCACGAGTTTGTTATGTTAAGGGGCTCAATTTTGTACTAAAATTACCGGAAATACCTTGCCAATTATTTAAACCTACACAACTAAATCAGAAATTAACCGTAAAACGAAGATTTTTCATATTTTGGATTCATGGAGATTTCTGAAATTATGGACCGATAATACCAATGCTGTTACCAAAGTGTAAGTAACAAAATTGGAAGAAAATCTGTTGATTGTTGGGATTTTGTGGGGCACCAAATTTTTTAGACCTATTTTACCCTTCCTCAAGCTTGAGCTCCTTTCAGTAACTGGTCAGGGTAGAACAACTTAGAATGCTTAATCGAATGTTTTTTTTTATTCTTTGCATATCTCTAAAACAAACATTTGGNAGTTAATAGTAGGTAGAACAACTTAGAATGCTTAATCGAATTTT
This sequence comes from Cirrula hians, assembly GCA_001015075.1. Classification (NCBI taxonomy): domain Eukaryota; kingdom Metazoa; phylum Arthropoda; class Insecta; order Diptera; family Ephydridae; genus Cirrula; species Cirrula hians. The sequence goes on from JXOS01030469.1 coordinate 1,296, forward strand.
TTTTTTTTATTCTTTGCATATCTCTAAAACANGGGTAGAACAACTTAGAATGCTTAATCGAATGTTTTTTTTTATTCTTTGCATATCTCTAAAACAAACATTTGGCCGGAAACAATTATTTCTATGCATTCTATACTGTACACAAATCCAGAAGTCTCTTCTGACTGGTGATAGTAGAAATAGCTCTGTGCGTTGAAAAAAAAAAAAAAAAAAAAAAAAACAATAACATTAGCAAAGTGTATTCTAGTGATCGGAGATTTATTAAAATGCATATCGATATGATCCACAGCACCCAAGGAACTACTTAGGCATGTTCGTCTATTTGTTCATCTACAGTTAAGCAAAACCTGGAAAGGACGACTGTAGCTAGGTTTATCAAATTTGGTATTTATACTATTTATAAAATGTTACATCCAAATTTGAATTAACGCAGATACCTGTAGCGCATCTCTTCACTGAAAATTGAGGCTTCAAGTTTATTGCATACTTCAAAGGATATAAATGTCAACTTAATTTCGTTAGTATGTAAGTAACTATACCATTTATGCCTTTTCTGAAATTGGGTTTGATTGAAACAAAATGAGAGGTACTTCCAGTAGAGCTATGTCGACTGCGAAGAGGACATCAAGCGAAATAAGCCACATACATCAATTAATATTTATAAAGGTATAGAGATTAAATAAATATTATGAATGTCTACTAAAAAATAGGTATGACTTAACGGTGGTCCAAAAAAATGGTTTTAAGGAATTTTTTTTACAAAAAATTAATGAACCTCAATGAACTTTCAAAGAAGCATTTAAATGATGAAGAAATATTTTGAAAATGAACATTATCGCAAGAAAATCAGAGGTACCTCGAGTAGACCTATAGTATAAAAGGTGACTTCAAGAAAAATTAGTCGCAATCATTAATTAAATTTGACGACATTTTACTATTGGGTGGGTCTAAATAGAATAAGTTGTGTTCTAAATATGGGATTGACTGGATGAAAATCAGCTGTGTCTGTAGTGGGTCGTATAAAAATGATTGGGAGAAACCCAAAGGCAGCTGCAGTACATCTTTGAGGCCTGAAAAAAAGGGCTGCAAGCAAAATTAGCCACAACAAATAATTAAATTTGACGAAACTTCATTGTTGGCTGGATTTTAGTATGATGGCCAAGAATGGGCATGATTGGATAAACAAATTTGCCACCAGTTCACGGAAGTGTACGGAAAATAAGGATTTATGAAAAATTTGCCAGAATCATCAAGTTGATATGAATATTATCAATGCATTTACTAAAAACGGCATTTAGGGGTTAAAATCAGAGGCACAAACCGATACACAAACTTTGTATACAAGACTGCACAAGAAATACAGAATTTTCAAAGAAGAATTTTCATTTAAATGGATACGATCGGAAGGAATTCAAAGATATCTCCAGTACACCAATTCGGTTGAAAAGTGGGCTTCAACCAAAATTAAACATAAATTAGATATAATAACTTTAATTCAATGAATATTCTTAACTGAATAAATAGTATCAATTTAGTAATTAAAAATGGGCTTAATAATATGAAAATAAAAGAGGACTCGTGTAGAGCAAAAGTGTCCGTAATAAGGATTTTAAATAAATTTAACAGCAAACATCAATGAAATTGAAATAATTTACTTTATGTTATTTTATTTCACAAAACCACTGAACATTATAGACGGTTTAAAGAAATTAATCAATGAAATTCTGCAAAATTTCGATGTTCAGTTAGAAAATTATTTATTATTATTTATTATTTAATAATGTTCATTATTGACTTTAAATGAATATTATCCATGGCTCTACATTATTGCATGAACATGTCATGTACACTACCATTAAAAAGAATTGGCCCACTCTGTTGTAATAGCGATAGTTTATTTGTTTACGATTGAAAACATTTCATTCTAGGAACATTCATTATTTATTGTTTAATTAAAAAAATAACATCATTTTTTTCATGGAATATTAACCACGTCTTTTTTGATTAATTTCACGCCATAGTCTTCTTCTTCTTCTACTTCGAAAAATGGTGTTAATATATCCAGCAAAAAGCTAAAATAATAAAATTTGGTTTCTGGAATTTTTTTGTCGATTTCGAGAACTGGTCCTATCCATAATTTCGGGTACTTGCTAAAGACGTTTATTTTTTATATCAAGGAAATTATAAAAATGACAGATATTTCATCGCACGCAGATACAATTTTGTGATTATTGCCATATTATTTCAAATTTCAGAAAAATAGGTTGAAAATATCGGAAAACTCCAATAGAACGTTCATTTCCAATTTCATGGAAATTTTATACTTAGGTGGTTTTACGCTATAGCCATGTTATTCTACAATACGAGCCATAATTTTGGATACCTCTTAATGCCTCTATCACCCACTTTTACTTAAATGATTANGATTTCATGGAAATTTTGTACTTAGGCGGTTTTACGCTATAGCCATATTATTCAACAATATGAGCCATAATTTGGGATACCTCGCAAAGGCCTCTATCACCCACTTTTACTTAAATGATTAAAATTTCAGCGGTCAACGGAAGTTAATGATGCTTTGTCTTGTAATATAGTTTTTTTTGTTGAAAAGTAAGGTGAATTTTGTTATAAATTGAAAAATCTGTCAATTTCATCCTCTTCGATGTATTCCCACTCTGATACAAAAGCCTTTAATGCCAACGTTGAAAGTTTTTCGATGAAATTGAGTGTGTTTGGCAACAAACTGGATTTGACTTTGCTAATGCCCAAATGATCCATCAAAATTGTTAGCCTTATCTAATTGAAATGCCAACTATATCGAAAATGTCTGTAATTATCAATCGACAATTTTCGAGCACCGATTCCTTGATTTTTCTTACATGTTGCTCATGAATTGGTGTTGATGGTCGTTCAGAGCGTTCGAAGACATCAACACGTTCTCCGCCTTCTTTGAAGTCTTTGTACTACTTATAAACATTTACTGTGCCATAGTTGATTACCCGAAGGCAATGTTATTTCATTCCGCAAACAAAATTGAATGACACTCCTTTGCTCAGCAAAATCAAACATTGTAAAAATCGCCAAAATCACTTTAAGTCGTTTAAAGATCACAACCGTAAGCATATGGCAAATGATGACATGCGAATAAAGTTTGGAACAGATGTCTCCAACAGTATTGCCAACATACAAATAAAACACTTTGCTCTCAAATCGTTACCAAGGAAGTTTAAATTCAAAATTGACTTTATTTTTTGAACACTTAAATGTTTTAATTATTTTTTATTTAATTTCAAGCAGAAATCTTTCATTCATGTGATTTCTCTATTTTTAAGTGGGCCAAAGCGACGTGTATACCACAGTTGCTCTTAAAAAACACTGTTACTTGCTTTTTTTATTTATTTTTAGAAGTTTACACGGGAAATTGAAACGAAATAATTCATTATAGCGCTGGTAAAGCACTAGAGGCGTACATACAGTTTCCATGTCATGTTTTGCGATCACCGATGACATCTTGTAGACTCAATTAACCAGAGAACAAAGCACAAAGCCTTGCCGCTAGANACAGTTTCCATGTCATGCTTTGTGATCACCGATGACATCTTGTAGACTCAATTAACCAGAGAACAAAGCACAAAGCCTTGCCGCTAGATTGTGCTGCGTCCCGCGGCACAAGACGTGAAGCTGTAAGGCTGCTTGAGTTTGCCTACGTGCTACCTTAACCAATGGCAAATTCATTATAATAAAGCCATCATGAAGACATGCCGCATGCCATGCCATTAATTTCATTTGCATGCAAAAAAAAAAAATAAAAATCATTTCAAAAACACTTTGACAACTTAATTGAATGAGCCGCGCTGTTGCCATGTTCCTTTGCATATTTTCCCCTCACTTTGCTTATGTAATACGTGCAAGTGTGTTTGTGCTTGAAGTTTATGAAATGCAAATTGTACAGCAACACGTAATCAATCAGATAATATCAGTAAGTATAACATGTGTCTTCATGTGAGCCATGGGTCTTAAATGCAAACGCGCTCAACGCAAGAGAAGAATGTTGAAATTCCAAATAAAAAGGCATAAAAAATAAGGACCAGTCAAACGATATGAACATAATCGATACGCAAGTCACGTTTACACGCGCTTTCTTAGACTGTTAGCTCTTTTTTTTTTTTTGTTATTTTTGGTTTTTTCTCCAAGCAGCTATTCTATGACAAAACAATCAAAGTACTCTGCAAGCGTTTTGCGTTTTATGTTTATATTTATTTTATGATTACATTGTACCATTGAGCAAAGAGTTAAATGTCATATGCAACATTTTCAAACGTCAACTGCTACATTCACTTGGCGACGCAAATTACCATAATGGCAGTGTAAGTGCAAGACTTGCCGTCTCCCCGCCGTTTTGAATATGCGCAACTGAAATTGAAACTGTGCGGCGTGCGTGTGATAAATGCACGTGAGTTTATGAATGCCTATATGTGTGTGTGTGTGTGAGTAGCATACCTATTATTTTTGCTGTGGCATAATGGCAATTGTGTTTTATTTCGATAACATGTGGAATTGAAAATCAGCTTAAGTGCAAATCATTTAGCATTTAAAAAGCATTTGACACACCTTGAGTGCTACGCGTTCACCAGCAAATCACACTAAATACTCGCACAATATGCCCCACGACAACATACCCAGCAATATAATTTCAGCCAGAGCTGAGCTAACTTTGCTGGCAATGCCGCTGGGGTCAACGACTTGAAAGCAATGCAATTAATTTTACAATTACTTGATGGCACGGCTGCGCTGGTCAAAGCAGTGGCTGCATGCCAGCATTTCTGCGTATTTGTGTTTGAATTGACCCAATTGTGCAAACACGCTTGACCCAATCATATATATATATATGAATTCATGTCGCCTACACTAAATTGATATTGACAACTCATTAAGGCTGTCACTTACTATGCGCTACCAAATTAATTTTATGTCTTTTCATGCACTCGCACACTGTTCTTATTTCCTTACTGCTTTTGTTTATCACTTGCTATGCCCGTCTTAGTTATGACATTCTAATTTTGGCTTACCCAAACGAACTCAATAAAACTAAAAATAAATTTAAGAATTAAAAAAAAAAAAATAAAAAATAACAATAATAGTAAATATGTGCGTTGCGCAAAGGTTGCCATGCATTTTAATTTGCTACAGCCATAACGTTCTACACGCATACATACGCACGCTCTGTGAGTGCACTCGAAGCGCTCGGGTAGGTGTACATGTTTGCAGCAGTGCCGTTTGTGCATTGGTCTCTATTGCTGTTGTTGGCTTGCTGTTTGTCATTTGAAATGATTCAATTATGCTGAGGCCCTCTTTGATTTTTTATTTCAATATTTGCTTCGCTGCTATTTATACGAAATTATATATTCAACACACAGCTACGCAACGTCAGCACGCAAATTTTACGCTCTTCAATTTGCTATTATTAATTGTTTGCATTCGCTTTTCAACTATTTTTTGAAAAATATTTTTTAACTATTCAACAAATGTTTTGCAAATTAAAGAACAACAAGATACTTGGTAAAGTCAGCTAAAACCGACTGCATAATACCCATCATTCATTTATTTTACACAATCATCAAAATTTCAAATTTTCTTAACTTCCGATGCGACAGCTCGCAATTGTACTCATTTCATTCAAATCCATAGTTAGACTTCTATGAGATCAATCTATAATTATGGACCGACTTTATTAAAATTGAAAAACGTTATGGCAATTACATAAAAAAGCCGAGCTATTGAATTTTAGTAGCATGCTATGAAACACTTGTCTTTCATGCTAGTTTCCGTCGGGAGTAAACATTCTAAGAGAAGTACGCGAAGTTATGAACCTATTTGGCTTAATTTGCAATGCAGTTTTGTAATGGTATAGCCATTGCGCAAGAATCTTCTTTACCAAATTTCAAGATCTTTCGATGAAACACCTAGCTGTTATGATACGTTCCGTGATATCGAGGGTAATTGTTTTATGGGAGGTATGCGAAATTATGGACGAAATTTGCGTTAATTTTATAATATCATGGCAACCAATTTCAATACAATGCTGATTTTCATTGGCTCGGCAACAAACGACCCATATGAGGTTCCCGCAATTATATGGTGCGTACTTGAACTCGATTTGGCTTTGTACAAAATTTATTCAGAAATCGGATTTTATTACTCAATCTGGAATCCTGCTCAAGTTATTGTGCTCATAGACAGACAAACATCGGAAATAAGCATCATCACCATCAGTCAATTGCCTCTGGGTATTATGTGTTTGCGGAAAGTATGTAATGCATAGAAATAATCATTTCCGACTGTAAAGTATGTCTCTTGGAGATATATTAATAGAATCAAAAAAATATATTGCGCGATGTGCGTCTGTATGTTGATAAATTGGGTAAATTTTGAGATATTTCGATGAAACTTGGTTTCTGAAAAAATGTTGTAAAAATTAAGGTTAAGTTCGTGAACGGGTCAAATCTGTACATAACTTCGGGTACCGCCGATAGAACGTTTCCTTTCGATTTCATGGAAATCAGTAAAAGAGACAAGCAGTTCATTACATTCTAGTGATATTGCCTATGAAAGCATGTGCGAGTCTTTATCATGATATTTTAAACATTGATCGAAATCGCTTAATAACTTCTGGTACTTCACAGAGAACGTTTGTACAAAATTAACGCAATCACCCACAATTGCTACCATAGCAAATTTTATTAACATGCAATAAAACAGTTGGTGTCTTTTGGAAAGTTCCATGAAATCAGAGGTATTGCTCCTTAGGGAATTTGTCATCGGCATATACCGATTTACTTATATTTTAAAATGTCATGGCAAATCTACTTTAATACCCAATTTCAATAGCAACGCCTGGCTTTTTTACTGATTTCGTGAAACCGTGAGTAAACGGGTTATTGGATCAATCCGAAATTTTGGTCTGATTTGGCCTGTTCGCGAACTCGATCTACATTTTAAATTATTATTTACTGCTTACTTATAATTTTACTACTCGAGCTCGAAAATTACTTAAGTTACCGTAGTATTAAGTCTTATTTTGAGATTCTGTGAATATGTATCAAACAAATATATAGTCGGATATGATTATTCATATTACTTATATAAATTTATATTATATATATATATGTATATGTATATTCTCTTGTTATAAAAGGTCGTTAACGCTTAAAGAAAGCGTTTAATGGTAATATCCCGATACTCGTTTTGCTGTAAATCATTCCTATATTTATATAATCTCTTTCAATTTAATTTAACTTTCCATTTGAATTTGAATAACGAATTGCAAGAGCTGCCGTAGCTATGCATTGGCAGTTTGATATGTAAACGCTTTATTTGCAGCTACAATCGCTTGGCATACATACAGGCGCCTGTGCAGCATTTAAATCCTGTCAGTGAATTATGCTGCAGTATTTCTCATACGCAGCAAATTTAATTTTTTGACTTAACTTTTGCAAACAATAAATTTCACTGGCATACAAATGCAGCCTGGAATAATTCCGATACTTGCTTTTCCCAATTTCTTCTACGCTTTATACGCTGTGCATACCTAGTGCGATTGAGCAATGCAGTAGGGGCACGCATGCAGATATTCGGAACGCACAAAACATGCGTTATGGCTGTGAGTTGCTATAAATGCAAAAAAAAAGCTTTGCAAATACTGCAGCTAACCTTAGAGAAAAAAAAACTTTGTTTTTATTNTTTTTCTATGAAAAAAAAAACTTTGTTTTTATTAAAAGAACGAGGGAAAAATGAGTGCAAAANAGAGAAAAAAAAACTTTGTTTTTATTAAAAGAACGAGGGAAAAATGAGTGCAAAATCATTTTTAACTTTTTTGCACGTTACAGGCCCTTAAGAGCTAAATCAAAATAGACAAAGGGCGTGCGAGCGGGCAGCGGCAGCGCAAATGACTAACCGGCATAAAGTATATTTCATATTGGCATTGGTCATGCCAACAAACTTTATGCACGTACGTATGGGCCGAGCTAACGACTTGCTCGCCCATGGGTACATCAAGAAAATTAAACAAAAGCAGCTAAACTGGGGGAAAATTCTGAAAATAAAACGAACAAAAACAAAACAAAAATAGAAATTCACTTGCTACAGCAGAATGAAAGAAAAAATTTTCATTTGCAGCAAATAAAATGTGCAACATGAAAAAATTTTTACTATTTTGTGTCCTGCATGCTTAAGGCATAGAATATGCCAGCGCTGGCGCATGTCGTGAGTTGTTCATGCACTATTGCTGCAGCAACAACAATGCTAACAACAGCAGCAGCAGCAGCTAAACTTTTACTTTACAACTCTTGTTGCACGTTGTGCCGTTGTGTGTGTTTGCATTGTATTGCAAAGTTTAGTTGGAACCCAATGTTATTTATTTAACCAAATTTTGTAACGCGCTACGCCAGCTGAAATGTATACTTCTTTCTGAGCAATCGAGCAATGATCGCAAAAGCACATACAAGCAGAGCCTAACAGCGAGCTGTAGCATTGTATCAGCAAGTGTAACGCGTGATGCCAGCTTGCGTCGACATCCACAATATCACGTATGAGGTCATAGACCTAGCACTGCCTTTCTCGTAGTGCCCACAATCACATTATTCGCAATCACCCAATTTCCCGAAAATTAATTATCTGGAATACGCTAAAGGATACTAGGAGATAAGTTTCCTTTTTTTTTTTTTTTTTGCTTTGGTCTACGAACTTTAATATTCCTCAACAACAGAAATCACATAATAAAAAAATAAAAAGATCGATGTAATAGTCGGTGAAGACTGACGACATACTACCCATCAAAATATTACAACATTACCGAATTTCAGTAACTTTCGATTACACAACTGGTAATTACGAAATTGTGTTAAATAGGGGATAAAACGCCTATGCGAAGTATCAAAAAAATTAGACTGACTTAGCTCATATCGGACAATATATGACAATAACGTAAAAATTACTAGCTAGAAAAATTACAGTAGCATATGATAAAGTACCTGGCTTTTAAGCTTACTTCCCTGAAATCGGAAGTAAACGTTTCATTGGAGGTATTCAAAGTTAGAGACCGATTTTGCTCTAATTGTGAAATATCATGGCAGTGACCAATAAATTATTCCATACCATATTTCAATATAATGTGATACGACACTTTAGCTTTGTAACTATAGCCAAATTCCGTGAAATCGGGAGCAGACGTTCTATGGGACATATTCGAAGTTATATATCAATTTTGCTTATATTTTGTGTAATGTTATGGCAATGACCAAAACCTTGTTCCAGACCAATTTTCAGAACTATGCAATGAAACGCTTGGTCTTTTTACTGATTTTCGGGAAATAACGAGTAAATGTACATTCGTAGGTACTCGAAATTATGGACTGATTTGTTCAAATTATGCAATGTTATGGCATCATCCATAAATGATTCTATACAAAATTATAGTACATTATGCTTCGGCTCCTGTCATTTGTGCTTATTTCCAGGAAATCGGGAGCAATCGTTCTATGGGGGGTCCCAGCAGTTATGGACCGATTTTGCTGAAATTTAACAATTTAATTTTGATTTTTTTAATGAAATCGGGAGAAAATGTTCGATGGGACATATCCAAAATTATAAACCGATTTTGCCCGTTCCCAAACTTTATCTGGGTTTCTCAAAAATATATGCACAAAATGAATTTCATTACCGACAGACCGACAGACGCATTTAGGCTTAATTTTTTATTCTATGAATATGTCTTCAAGAAACATATAGTTGGAAATGATTCTTTCTATGTATTATATATTTGAATTTTTTCATTTCAAGTTTTTTGATAACAACGAAGGGTATACAAGAAATTCTACATTATTAAAAAACGCATGCAGTTACAACATCATCTGAAACTCTTAATTTTTTTAGCCATAAACGTTGTCTTTATTTCATTTGTAAGCATGTCATCTGATTCACGTCATTTTCTGAAGCACCATTTGTAGAGATTTGACCAACTATAAGCTCCACCAAAGGATATGTAACACAATCGTGTATAACCAAAAAATGCATGCAAGCAGCTGATGTGTTTAATGTTTTATTTAATTTGACATCTGCCTCATGTTATTTTAAGCATCAAAATTTCATTATTGAAGCAACTCCTTGCTCCGTGAATAGAGCTAGCATTGTGTTTGGAAAAATTAACTAAAAGCAGCACTCTTTTCAAAATCAGATGCTCTGAGATATCTGTGGCATACCTTTCGATAAGGACAATAAACAGGAAAAAGCTGAAAGTGAAGAATATTAAAGACCATGTCAGTAATTGTCGGGGTTTTGGTCGGGGTCCCTTCAGTAATTACAAGACCCGAAAAAGATCACGAAGGTTTAAATTTGAAACAACTATGCGAGTTCAAAAAACTACGTCATTCTTTGAATTAATGTGATTGGCGATTATTCAATTACAAAAATGTATATTGCCTTTATTCGTATGTTTCTATCAACCATAAAGAGTGATCGGAGAACTATGAAATATATACAGATATCACCAGCATCTGCACTGGAATTGATCTATTCGTTAGCAACTGCATTAAGAGGGCTTTTTGGAAGATACCAAATTTGGTACACATATACTATAGGTAAATGTGACTCCATAGTTTAAATTTGTTACAAAATCGTTAAATCTTATAGGTATCCCAATACATCTCTTTACACAAAACTGTAAGCATTTTCCAAAAAAGGCATAATAGCTCGACGTATCACTAGTTAACTCTTTGGCCCAATTAAATTTAAGCGAAGTCAGTTAATTTAAATTCAAAAAACTATCATATCTGAATTTAAATAAATATTAAAGATAGGTGTATTAGAAAGCGGCATGATCAGATGCAAATCATAAGTATCTTCAGTACGCCTATATCTTCGGTACACCTATGTTGTCCGTGGTTTTTTCTAAAATTAAATTAATCGAAATGTTATAGTTGTGTAAACATGAATAGGTTCAATGTCTTTGCAGAAAAATGGGCACGATTGGACTGTGACTTGTTCCTCCAGTACACCTCTCAGTTTCACAAAAATAGTTTAAGTTAATTAATAAAAACACTTTTTATTAGGATTTCCAGGTGAGTAGGTACTTTTGCGAAGTATGAAATGCATCGAAATAATAATAATAACTGGATTAATTTATGAAGTACGAATTTTGTTTGTACACATAATTTATATAATAATATAAATAACATTGGCCACCAAACATATAACTTTTGCCTCCAATTTCACTAATTACGGAGACCTACAGTGTAATTGGAAGTTACTAAAATATTGAAATGAAGCGGTTTTGGGATATTGACGTAATGGTCTAGTATTTGAAGAATATCTGTACATGTAAAGGAATGTCTCCCATAGACGAAAGCTTCCAGATACTGTTATTGCAACACTTGTTATTTATTCAAGAAATATTATTGTAATGGTGTAATTTTAGTCGTACATGGGTTNTTAATTTTAGTCGTACATGGGTTTAGAATTTCTGTTGTAAACTTTTAAGAACTTTGAAAATATTTGTGCAATGNGTAATTTTAGTCGTACATGGGTTTGGAATTTCTGTTGTAACCTTTTAAGAACTTTGAAAATATTTGTGCAATGGTCAATTTATGGTTTCCCAGCTTTTCATTGTGCATCATTTAAAATAAGATAAGCCTTTTAAGGACCTGTTCGTATATGGATGCAATTGATACAATGGATGCAACTATGTAGTACCAATGGGCTCCAGAACGCGGTACATGAATTATTGCAGTTATCGCACATTTAAAGTAAGAAAATTAAATATCAAAATTGAGGATATGAAATGGCGGTTGAATATTTAAGGGAAGGATACAGTAGAAATACATTTAAATAGAGTTGAAAAAAAAAAAATGAATTTTAAGTGATCTGATNCATTTAAATAGAGTTGAAAAAAAAAAAAAAATGAATTTTAAGTGATCTGATAACCTAATGGTTAATGACTGATGAGTATTACGTAGTCGGTGAAGCGAAGTTGTTTAGTTTTGTTTGAAGATTTTTGATATGTTCCAAGTTAATGAAAGGCAGGGGTATTGTTAACTGCAGTAGTATGTCTTGAGCCAGCGGATCACATGGAGAGGTTGACTCAAAGTAATGGGCAATCGAAATTTTATTCGAAATTTTGAACTTGCTCGGCATATTCTCAGCAAGAGTTAGCATGCAAAAAATTAAAATTCAAACAATGTGCAATGTCACATGGGTGGCAAATTGAGTTCACTATCATATTGCAATGAATTTTGCACAAAAACCGNTAGTTCACAATCATATTGCAATGAAGTTTGCACAAAAACCGGTAAAAAAGAATATAAATTAAGGAAGAAGAAAAAAAGTNGGTAAAAAAGAATATAAATTAAGAAAGAAGAAAAAAAGTTCTGCTAAAATAAAAGCATACCACCGAGCAGGAACGACAAGCGTTACAGCACCAACCACGTCTAGATGAGCATATTACAACAATAGCCACAACAGCCATGACAAGAGCTTTAGCTGTAAATGCATTTGAAATTCAAAATAAAACTGTTAACTTAGCATTCCTATGGTGACTTTTGTCACAAAATATATGCCAAGCCAACAAGGCAGGCAACCGAAAAAACCAAAAACAAAACATAGAAAAAACTGACATGCTGGCTTTTTTATGCATGGCAGTTGTTGTTGCTTTTGTATACTCACTTAGCGCCGTAGAACTGTACGCTATGCCTCACTTGTTCACGCTTCAACAGCAAAAATTGCACAATTTTTTTTTGTTTCCATTTGTT
>JXOS01030521.1:0-16514 GCA_001015075.1 Cirrula hians
AATTAAAGATAGCTAGAAGGGTATAACGACACGATCACCGAAACCTTTGTATTGCGCAGAAGTTGATCTATTTCGGGCTTTGTCACCCTCTCTTCCAATTTTTAAGGGGCATGCTATCGTTTTCATGGATCCATCTATCATGAATGAGCTAAGCTGTCCGATATCCAGCTGTTATCTAATAAAAGTTTAGAAATTATAAATTCTTTGTGGCAGCAAATGAATGGCGATGACTTTGCTTTAAAGCAATAAATTGCGAACTCAAAAACTTCTCTTAGCTACAAGTTGTCTCATTCCGAAAGAAACGTTAACATAATGCAAATATAATAATATATATATATATATATACTTATTTAAAATTGAACATTAACAATACAACTATAAAATTAGCATCGCATCATCAGCTGCAATGATTGATACCTCTTCAGTCAGCTCGTGAAAGCGTGGCATTTTTACGTGGTTGCCAGAATTTGTACTCGTTGGTTCAGACTTCTTTCTAAGCAGAGCACTTCAGTTTGATGAGATTTCACGCTTGTTTGAGCCGTTTCTTCATGAGTAGTACGCCTCTATTAATGTCATAATTACATACATACTATGCAGGCGATTTTTTTGAGAATATTTAACTATTGTCTATAAACAACAGTGAGTTGGCACATATTTGAATCCAGCAANGGCGATTTTTTTGAGAATATTTAACTATTGTCTATAAACAACAGTGAGTTGGCACATATTTGAATCCAGCAAAATCATTCAATTGCTTAGCAGAAACTTATTGCAGAAACATAAATTGGTTAACTAAAATTTTCTTTAATGACTTCTTGTCAGTCGAGGTCACCGCTTAAGTCATGCCTTATGGCTTTTTTATTTCAAAAATGAAATTGTATGCTAGTATTCCCATAATTGGGAGTAATTTGAAACCAAGTCTAAGCTGTGAAGAGAACTTATACCAATTTTTTATTTGCTTGCTTGCCATTCACCATTATTGGAGTACCATCCAGACGAGCCATGGTAGGAGATAACTTCTAACGTTTTGCATGTATTCTGTTGCCGTATTTGGAGGGCCATATAGAGACATAGATCGTCTTTAGGACCTTGCACCAAATTAAGACAGACACAATTTCTGAGTACTTCGTTAGTAACAGTCAAGCATGCAAATATTTTCGAAGTTATTTTAAGCAACGCTAGCATTCGTTTGTTTAACAATTTTAAGACAGTAAAAAAAAAAATAAAAGAATTTCAACAAAGCACGTTGCAGGCTTCTAATGAAATGGGTAAATAGGAGTGCAATAATCTGAATAATAATGATGGCAATATACTTTATAACTTAATTTTAATACTGGTTGTAGCAAAACTTGCTCGTTTTCAGGGCAATTATGCGTTTTAAGGTTACTAATTTGAATAGAATAAAGCAATGGCCTCAATATAAGTCAGACTAAGCAGCAATCTAATGTTTAAATCATTGGCTGTAAATAGCTTGGAACTTAGAGCGAGTTTTAGGCCAGCCAATTAGCATAAATTTAATGAGTGCCATATAATTCACAATGACCTGGCATATAACGCAATATATCTTAAAGTACAATGAAATCGATTTAGAAATATTATTAAGCTCAGGTAAATGAAATTCACGCTGTATTTGTTGAACATGTTGGGCAATGTTTAACAAATTCTTATTGAGAATTCGTAAACAGACAATACTTTATATTAATTAATAAATTATGCCACCTGCCTATAATAACGTTTAATAGGGCTACACTTTTAGCTATATTATATTACTTAAAATATCTTTGTAATAAAAATGAACCAGATATTTCAATATTCAAATTGAATAATGCATATTTTAAATATTTAGAAATAAATTAATTAAAAGCTTTAAATTTCACTACACTGAATCAATTAAATACCATTAAATGACAAGCCACACAATAAATAAAATTCAAATATTTCACACATAAATAAAAAGCTCATGCAAATCATAACAAAAAAAAAAAAAAAAAAAACCAAAACCNAAAAAAAAAAAAAAAAAAAAAAAAAAAAAAAAAAAAAACACGAAACCTAATTGGGAAAATCCATTTCGCACACAACATTTAATATCTGTGAACTTGTAATTAATTTTGCTGGGCTTTTTGTTTTTGCTATGCACATTGTTTGAAGAAATAATTAAATATAATTATTATACAAAGCCAGCCAAACTATCATAAAATTATATTAAATGTACGCCAGGCACTTGAACAATAACGAAAACAAATTGAATTCCAAAAAGTCAAACAAATGCGGAACTGCATAACTAAGTCAGCGAGTAATGGCACACACTCAGGAATTCATTAACATTTATGCACACACTATGAGCAAAACATTAAATAAAAACACACTAACAAGCATAAATATTGACTATGTCAAAGTCAAGTTTATTTGGCTTTGCAAAAATTAAAAATTTGTCGGATGCTTCGTATGAATCAAATCAATAAGCATATAACATGAATAGAGAGTGCCCGATTAGGGTTTTAATGACTTGTAATTAATAAAAAAAAAAATTAAACAATAAATATTAAAATACACAAAAAATAAAATAAAATAATTGAAAAATAAATACTATAGAAATAGAATTAACAAAGCAAATAAATGAAATATTCATAAAAATAAAAATTTACAATATGAATAAATAATATATAATACACAACTTTCTATGTACTATTGCACAATAGCTTACTACGTTCACACCGACACCTTTATACAACAGCCGATACTACGTTTACACTGACAAACTTGCGCTACACTTTTGCACAAAAGCCTATTGCCTCCAATCACACTACAGCAAACGATACCCTTTTTAGTGTTTAGCTCAAATGCAAATGAAAATTTGCGTTTTTCAGTAATTTATCAAGATAAAATAAGTATATATAATACTATGTAACAAAACAGTTGCCGACTCTTTTAACAGCTGTTGCTAGGAAAGATTTAAGCGAATTCATTTTTGGGTGAAAAAATTAATTTGGGAATATGAATCTGATAATATTAAAAGACCACGACTGATTCCGAAAGCTAAGGGACATTTTAGAGAATTAGGTTAAATAAATGCGCTCTTCCGTACTAATCACATAAATCGATTGCTTCAATTCGCCAATGCATAGAAGTTTCAATTAAAATTAAAACTTATACTCTCAAACATAATTACAGCACTTCAAGATTAGATTCGAGTGTAGTTCTAGTCACTATGAAACAGATTCCATACAAAATGCAGAAATAAATCAAAAAATATTAAATATATTATACAAATACTGAACCCATTAAGACCATAAGTGATGCCATGTAAAGGGGTATAATTCAACAAACAAAACAAGATCGATGTAATAGTCGGTCAAATCCAATGCCCATAAGTTATTCAATTGGTAAGAACATCAAAGTATTACAGAATACCGCATTTCAGCAACTTTCTATAACTGGTATTTACTGAATTAAGTAAAATCGGGAATCAAACGCCCATAAGAAGTATCCAAAATTGTTGACTATTTTCGCTGATTATCGTAGAATAATATGACAATAACGAAAAAATATGATGATGAAATACCTGGCATTTAAGTGTACTTCAGTTAAATCAGGAGTAAACGCTCTATGGGAGGTACCTGATAAAATTTACCGAATTTTCACAAATCGTCCAAAAATGCTACCTTACCAAATTTCAGTACAATTTCAGTAAAGTAAAAACTTAGTTTCTATACTTATTATCGTGATATCTGGAGAAAATGTTCTATGGGAGGTGTTTACAACTATTGACCGATTTGGCCTATTCGCGAATTCGATCCGGCTTTTTACAAAATATATTTTTATAAACCGAAATTCATTTCAAATTTTGAGCTCAAAAATTACTCCAGAAACCGTGCCCACAGACGGAGAAACAATTAATTTTTAATTATATCTTCAATAAACATAAAGTCGGAAATGATTTTGCAAACTTTCAACAAACGCAAAATACCCTCTTTATAGGACTGATGGATATAATGAAAGACGATTTGAAGCATACATCCTCTAAATATTCTATTCATCCGCTTGGACTTGAAATAAATATTTATATAATAAAACGAAAATTGAAGTTAGCAATGATAATCTACGAAAATGCAGAAATGCTTCTTTATGAGACCAAAAATCTGGTGTTAACTGGCAACTTATTTATATTATGAACGGGTTTGTTGAAATTGCACCATGTTATGGCAATGATCCAAACTGTTTCTATAACAATTTTCGAAACATGCGATCAACTCAACCTCACTTTTTACAAAATATATTCAGAAACCAAATTTCATCAATGTATCTCCATAACTGTTCATATTCTCGCATTTTCGGATAGACGGATATCGCTCGATCAATTTTCACTTATTTATTTATTTTTTTTTTTGATATTTTGCCAAGAAAAATATAGCTGGAAAGGACTATATTTTTTCAGATGGGATGAGAAATTAAATGGCTTTAACTAAATTTCGAACCACGTATATTAGCTGTAGGGAATAAAGTATGTATTTGAACATAACGATAGAAGAAAACGAACAACATTAAAAAAATATATCAATGGTAGATGGATTATACTTTAGAACCAGTATAATTGCACGCTCAATGATATAGAATATATAAAATACGTTTTTCCTTTTTTTCACAAATTTTTCACTTTATTATGTTTAGTTTGTGAAAAAAATGCATTAGCGTAGGTCCAAAGTATGGTTTGAAATTGTTTCAAAACAATTCCAACAAAACTTAAGAAAATTCATGGTTCCAGAGCTACTTTATTGAAAGAGCTCTCTCATGACCAGTGTGTCACTAAAGACACTTTGCTATTGTGTAGTCGCGCATGTCCGACTACTTCATTACTCTATGATATTTTCAAAAGTGCTTAATTACATCTATTTTAAATTTAAATGTAAATGCTTAAAAGTAAAAAAATAAAAATTAACTGTCAATCGAATGATTAATGCAAAACCATGGCCAGGCGTTACAATTGTTTGCGTCATTGACTCACGCTAAGCCCAATTTGGTCATTTACGCGCAGCTGGCTGCTATAACTTGTAGAAATAAATTTACAATTAATAATTTAACAAATTTAGCAGCTACATTTGTGAGTTATTATTGAGTATATTATTATATATAAATTATGTATACATATAAATATATATATATATATATATTGAGCCGTTTTGTTGTTGAGCCAATGTGTAAACATTGTCGCATTGTGAATCAAAGCGTCTGCGCGCACATCTGTGTCATTGTTCAAATTGTATGAGCATTAACAGCACCAACAACAATAGCTGCATGGCAGCAATAACAATTGTCTAATGTTGTCATGCGTTAACACCTACATTTGAAGTTATTTATTTAACATTGAAATTATTATTTTATTTACTTGTGCAGTAGCTTTTTTGGGTGCGTGCCAGCGACCGTAATAAACAGCAGCCCGCCAATAAAAAAAATATTGTTACAAAAAGTCGTGTTAATGAATTTGTTAAATATGATCGCTTTGCAGATAAAGTCAATAAAAATACCTGCAAATATATTGATAAAAAAAAAAAAATTGTTCTTAGTATGACATCGAGAGCATAAAATGACTAATATGACTAGACAGTCGAGCTGACGTTGACGTTGTATGATTTATAGCCATTGCGGCATTAGTAATTTATAAGTAAGCAGCGCTAACTAGTTTCTAAATGATTGATTAACTTTATTTAAAATTTTAGTGGAAGTCTTTAAATTCCACATGCCGAACCAGCCTAGAGCAACGTCGGCAGAACTGTAAAGTGATAGAACCTCAAGCGAGAAGGGCAAGTAGCTGGCGTGACAGCAAGTTATATAGAGGAAGTGATTTATTATTAATGAGACAAAGGGCAAGGGAAATAATGAAGTGGTTTATTGGTATGAGTTCAGCAGCAGAATTAGCAGATAACTGCTAAAATATTGAGTGACAAAACTANAGCAGATAACTGCTAAAATATTGAGTGACAAAACTAGCATTGATTACCAGGAAAAATCAATCGGTGAATTCCGCCGAAATTTGGAAACTGTGTATGAATTAGTGTTTAACAGCTTAAACAATAGTTCGGCTGATTTCATTATTAAACCAAAAATTGCAACAAGAAATTGCTGTAAATTGTTAAAATGTATTATTAAACGGTTATATTTTTATGCCAATGGACCATTGGTACTACGTGAAAGGTGTGCTCCGCGATGAAAGTAATTTGAAGAAGATATACGGAAGCAAGAAATGGATCTAAGCATTAAAAACCTTTTATACAATAAAATGGCAAAAGCAAAATGAATGCTTACAAAAATGCATAATATTTAAAATAAATTTAAAACATTTTTAACCCTAATGCACATTTGAAAGCAAAGATGAGAGAATGCGAAATTTCAAGTGACATTAGGTTTTGTAACCATCAAATACAATGCATGTTTTCCAATCATCACCTAACAAACCCTTTTCAAATTGAATCAGCACATTGTTGTATTAAAAGCAACATCAGTGCATCCGATTTCTAAAATTAATGCGTTCCTTTTCAGTTTTGTTGAAAATCTAGAATGGCAAGATAGTGCAGTAGAAACAAGTGAACAAAATATACGAAATTATTTTCGAAATGTTCAAAATTTTCATTACAAATAAACTCAAATCAATTTAGAAGTGAATACTATCCTAAAAGAATGAGTAATTACTATGGAAATGGCAACTGAAAAAAAAGGGCCTTGAAAAGCGACTTCATTTGACGAAACGATATTAAGGTATATCCGGCTTATTCAAAGGCATTTTTAGTAAGTAGTTTTGGCTTTATGAATTTATGCAATTGAGCTTATTTATATATTCATAATATTTGATATTGATTCATAATATTTGATTGGCATTCAAATTGATTGACATTTCTAAGATAGTTTACTGAAACCTCTGAAAAACGCTAAAATGGTATAAAGGGATACCTGACTTACAAATAATTTTTTTAAAAAATTTAATCGTTTAATTTTCAAATAAAGGAGCCTTAAAAAGTAGTTAATTAACACACGATACTTTAATTTTGAATACTTTTTGTTTTTGAATATATATGATAAGAACTTCATATTCGATTATGGCATAAGACAACTACTTTGATAAAACGAATATTGTC
The DNA here is from genome assembly GCA_001015075.1 of Cirrula hians. Taxonomy (NCBI): domain Eukaryota; kingdom Metazoa; phylum Arthropoda; class Insecta; order Diptera; family Ephydridae; genus Cirrula; species Cirrula hians. The sequence goes on from JXOS01030521.1 coordinate 7,128, forward strand.
AAGTTGAGTTGAAGGCATATCTGCCATACAAAACAGTCTATAAGCTTGCCAATTGGTTGGTCTGCACGTGATCAGTGTCAGTCTTCTTGTTGCAGTTATGGATGATTATGGTTGATCCATATGCCAACCGAAGTCAGAAGTGTACCAAAAAAACAATGTTATTTATTTTTGTGTTTTTTTGCTCAAAACTGTGCACATGTTTCGTTAAGATATTTGTTTTGAAATAATTTTTTGTTGGTTTGGGAACTTTTCAATGTGATTAAGATTCAGTAAACTGCTAAGTGTTTGCATGTCTCGACACACTAGAGCCATCAAGCGCTTATGATAGGCAATGACAAATTTGCTCTGAGTCAAGTTTTATTGACAAGACAAGAACTTTAATTGCAATATATAGCTATAATTGTTTCTCTCATTAGCTCAGCAGTCAGCTGTGTATGATGTAGTCAACGGGAACGTCGATTACCGAGAGCAAAAACTGTCAATCGCTGAAAGATCAAATTGTAACCCTTTGAACTGCATTTAAATAAACATTCATTTTCACTCATTTAATAATTTCAGTTTATTTTTAAAATTTTATTCTTCAAAAATTTGTTCATGCAGCCATAAAAACAACAAATAAACCTTCAAATTTATGCTTGCTCAGCTCAATTTAGTAAACAATTTAATTAACAAAAAAAAAAAAAAAAAAAAAAAAAAAAAAAAAAAAAAAATAGTTTAGTTTAGTAATAGTTTAGTAATTAAGTTCCTTATTAGTTGAAAATTTTTCAATATTTATTGCTTTTTAAATAACTGCTTGGACAGAAATACCTTTTTTGTCGTATTTATATTGCTACTCTTAACCTACTTTGACAGCTCATTTGATGCGCAAATCTGCTTGTGAGCTATGTTTAAGAAATTTAATAGTTGTTATAGTTAAAAAAAAGATATTCTAGTTTTGACAACAGCAATTTCAATGAAAATGCCATAAAATTCGGTTTAATCATTATGTTAGCGTCATTAGCCAAATTGCTATACTAACATTAATTGGCAATAAATCTAATTAAGCAACGTCACCACAGCAAGGTCGTGATAGCAGCTGATTTAAATTTTATAAGGTTTTAAGAAAAAATCTTAAAAAAAAAAAACAAGAAGCTCTCAGAAGTGTTAAATGTGCATAATTAGGTAATGCTAATATATGTAAGTAGAGCATGTTAAACATAAAACGCAAATGACAAGGTGCCAGCAATGCCACTAACGTTGCCCATTTCATGAGCTCGTACCATTTATTGAGCATGTCGCCCTAAGTATGTCATTTATAAGGCGTTCTTACCGACCGAAATTGCCACCATTTAGTTTTTTGTTTTTTTATTTTTTTTTTCAATTATAATATTTGCTAACTTATCTCAGTTAAATTTTCTCATTTGTCATTTTTTACAATGCTTGTGGTGGTGATTCGGAAAATGTATACCATTCAGCTTTTGANCAATTTTCTCATTTGTCATTTTTCACAATGCTTGTGGTGGGGATTCGGAAAATGTATACCATTCAGCTTTTGAAACCATAAGCTGTAATTTTTATTTTAATCAGTGTTAGCTATTTTAAACTAATATCACAATGTAACACTCTATTTTGAGGCAACTTTAAACTCAGTTAAAATAAATGAAATCAGTGTGTAAGTATTATACGTAGTTTCGAAATAGGAGGAACGTTCAGGTGCATTTGGTATTCAAAACAGGTTTTAATGTGTATCAGTCAAAACATAAATTAAGCGAATGGAATTGATCAATTAAGTTAAAGTTATAAGTTCAATTTATTTGTATAAATGCATATTGTAGAAATGGTCAAGCTCAGAAGCACTTCCAGGAAACCTAAGTTGTCCAAAAAGGGCATTTTAAGTAAAATTATCAAAATATATTCATGGAATTCAGTGAAAATTTATAATTTGAATATATTAATTGAGATGAGTTCAAAAATATATAGTATATTATACAAGCCGGTATATGTCACATTTGCACCCTAAATAAGGTTCAACTTGAGTGACAGACTAGCAACCGAAGTTATTGGAACCATGGACACATAGCTCGGTTTGGTATAAAGCCTACCTTACGTCGAGATTTATGCTACCGCAGCCATCACGTAGCTGCCAATACGCTACCTCTCCATTGCCCGAACGGCACCGTTCCAACAATAAACCTATACTATGTATAGAGTGCTGTGCCTTGTACTGCCGGCACCGGTCCCCGTGGTATCACGTGGCATTCAACGAAGTTGTATAAAATCAGATAAAGTTAATTATTATTATTGATATATTTATTTTATTTTTTGTTTATAAATCAGCTGGTTTGGTTCGGGAGCAGTGTTAGTTGCTTTCAATCGATTTAGTTCAAAAGAGTGTTTTAATCCAAATTATCCGAACCGATCAGTTGCATTTAACAAAATTGTATAGTTTTTTATTTATTGTATTTTTTTGTTTATAAATTAGCTGGTTTGGTTAGGGAGCAGTGTTAGTTCCTTTCAACCTATTAAGTTCAAAAGAGTGTTTTAAACCTAATCAGCCGAACGGATCAATTGTATTTAACAAAATTGTATAGTTGAAAATAATGGGCATAAGAATGGTCAAAATTGAACGAATATGAGACGTCGTTTTTCTATTTTATATACTATAAAGGTAAAATGGAGATACCACTGCACTTATTATGGTTCAAATGCATCTAAGATTGAAAGAAAATCTGTGGAGCATTCAATGTGGGAAAATGGGGTTTTAACAACAATATTTACCAAAAATATAATTTAAAGATAATATCTTAATTGTGGAGAAATTGATGTAATTAAAGCGTTTAGCTTAAATGGGCATGATTTGAAGATAACCCATGGTGTTCGCAGAACATCTATGTTGAACGAAAATTGCTGATTGGTATTTTGAATTTCAAGTGGAACTATTTTGATTACCACTTCAGTGTTTCAAAGACAATCATTAACTCTTGGCCTAACGCTACACGCTTACTTTTATATTTTATGCAAAATTATTTTGAATAAAATAATTCAAAATTTAGATGCGGACGCTTTAAAAAGCATGACTGTATATTCAAGTCTAAATCTTTGCTCAGTTTTAGATTTATAAATTTGATTAAATATATTTTGTTGTAAAAAAAGCTTAAATATCTTTTTTGCGGTTTGAGTCGTTTAATTATTTAAATTAATTATTTAAATTTGAGTCGTTTAATTATTTAAATTAACTATTTAAATTAAGCGACTCAAACCCCAAAAAAGATATTAAAGCTTNAGTTTAATTATTTAAATTAATTATTTAAATTAAACGACTCAAACCCCAAAAAAGATATTAAAGCTTTTTTTTACAACAAAATATATTTAATCAAATTTATAAACACAATTTAATGGAATTCTTTAAATTTTGTTGTTTTAATTAATAAATTTGCTTAGGTATTTTGCTAGCAAACAGCCATTGGAATCTGTATTTTTGGAAAAGAATGCATTAATTTTGTGAAGCTATTTTTTTAAGCAAATTTATTTAATACTCTGCAAAATTTGTACTGCCTCAAGGTCATTATAGCATATATTTATTAAATAATGCAAAGAACTTGCTGCTGATTTCATTTAAATATTTATTTAGTGTTAGATTAATTACATTAGTCGCGGTATAAAAGCTTAACTCATCTGCTGCCAAGCAGCTCGCAGGCGTTGTGCTTAAAATACACAGAATTATAAATTAAAATTGTTAAAAGTAACCAGAATGATAAAAATTAAGAAGCATTAAGTGAAACATAATAAATTTGCCAAATATCTCATACTGATTGATATAATAATGATGTGTGGAGCAGCCATAAGGCAGTAAGGCAGTTATACTGGTTTTAAAGTAGCCAGCGGAGAGATGTGGCAGTAGCCGCTATAGCAACAAAAGCACAATCCAGCCCATTTGATAAAGCATATTCAATTATGTATTTAATTATTAAATGTATTTGCATAGCGCTTTTGTTTTATTTTATTATTAGTATTTTTAATGCGAATTCTTTGCGTTTGCATTAATCAATCAGTCTATTCCAATTGCACATATTAGAGTCGCTTTGTTTGCCACATGATATAGGAAATAATAATTTGCAAAAATAATTTATATCATTAGGCCATTTGATTTGAAGAGATATATATGCTGCTGCTTTGTCCAGATCTATAACATTGCTGTTCATTGCAGAGTATCAAAAAACTACCGGGAGTCGGTTTATCAGGCGGTATATTCATACAAATGTTTTATTCGCACTACAAAACAGACATCTTCTGCAATAATACACACATAATTTTAACCTCATGACATTTTTAAACACATTCTCTGTAACCAACTTCAGTTCCTGCCTCAGATTCTTTTTATACTATCTTTCGACTGGAAAGACAGGCTGAAAAAGACAATTATTGTGTAAAACAGCTTTCTACAACCAGTAGATTTGAAGACAGGGATGTTTTCATAATGGATATTTTAATCTTTTAAATATATGGGTAACTCAGTATTCTGTGATTAGGCTAAATTTTAAATTAAAAAAAAAAATAATAATAATAAATACTTTTTTCATAATCATAAATGTATTAAAATATTGCAAAAATACTAAAAATAAATAAAGTAACAAAAGTATATTTACAGTCCCTGAAATACAATTCATCACAATTTACTAAAGAAGTTTTAACTGCACAATTGTGAGCTCCAATTTCGAAACAGTCTTTGCAGCATGACAACACTCTAGTGGTATCGAATGTTGTCTTCTACGTTGGTAATCGGCAGACTCGGGCAAATGGCTGGCGCTATGAAATTATACAAAAGATGCTGTCACTAAACTCATCTATTACGAAATTGATTTCACACGCTGTCTTAGTGGCGTCCATATATTCGGGATTCATTATTTTTCGGCAAACTGCTCTGTCTATACTATTGGCACACTAATACTATTGGCACACTAATTGAAACAGTTGTGATTTTTAATCTAGTTTTTGAAACAAAAGTGCGATTCACTAAATAACATTTTCTAAAGAAACTTTGAACTAACAGCAATCGCCTTGTATTGGGCTAGCCTTGGTCTGGCGGTTAGAATTCTTGCATAAAGTGAATGTTGCATGCCAGCTAGCTATACTCTTTCACAGCGAAGAGTGCATGAACATTGTTGCACTCTTTCTGATCGTCTCGCAGTTCAAAATTTAGATTATACCCTCCCGAACGTTGCCTTCTTCAAATCGATTTGATCACGCGCTGTGTGACATCATCAGAATTGATTGAATTCAAAAATTAATAATACTGGTTCATATGGGTCTCTTGCTATTCACCTTTTTATTTTATTTATTTATTATTTCTTTAAATTTAAGTTCTGTTTTTTAAAACTAAAATTGTTGGAAATGATTGATTAATTTGATATTGTGGGACTTGCGCATTTACATCTTCATTATAATTAATGTTTTCTGAATATTGAGCACTTAACGAACAAGCGCTGGCAAATATCTTTTGCAGCTTGTTGCTGAAATTTGCTGCAATTCTTTAATAATTTTGAAGCTCATTTAACGGCTTTGTGCAAATTAATTTTTATTTTTTGATATTTTCGATTTTTAAATATTTTTTATTTTATTTGTCACAGCTGCTATTCAATTAATATATTTGTTTTAATAAATTGTTATTTTGTCATACTGTCGCACACAATCATTTTTTATTATTATTAATTATTACTGCTCAACATTGGCATTTACTAAATTTAATTTAGCATTGAAAATTTAAGCAAAGCAGTACGTAACGAATCGCTGCACAAGTTTTGAATTCATTTTTTTTTTTTTTTTTTAAAATTGTTTTTTTACTATTTAGGCATTTTATTTTGATAACATATTATTAATTATTAAATTATTTAAAATTTTTTCTGTTACTAATTATTAACTTTTTTTTAAATTTTTATTTTGCACATTAGGCATTCACTTTGATTGAATCTTATTTAGCATATTAAGTTTAAAATTGAATGATTAAGTATTAAATTATATTTAATTTTTTATTTCACTAATTAGGCATACATTTTGATTGAATGTTATTTAACATATTAAGTTAAGAAATTTATATCAAAAGTAATATCAAATTTTTCTGGGTTNCTTCTTGGTTCTATTAAATATTACTTCCTTTGATATTACCACTGACACAGATATATNTTCTGGGTTCTATTAAATATTACTTAACAGTTCTTATGATAAAGCGTGTCTAGTTGCATTATAAAATCAGACCACAGCTTGAGTATGAGCATATCCACAGCTCGTTCCTTTGATATTACCACTGACACAGATATATCAAACAGTTTCACTTTGCATTCCTCATTTTGTGTAGTGTACTCATACTTTTGTCGTTAAGACGTTGTGCCACGTATTACCTTCAAACTTGACAGAGTATTTCTCAACAATTGTTGCTGCAGCTTCATAGTCCAAATAATGCTCTTCAAGCTCCGTCGTGAAAGAATATTTTACTTGTTTAAGCTGATACTCAATTAAAGCCAGCTGGATTATTCGAGAAACGCTAGCATTGCGTTTGACTTAGAACTTTGGTGCACGCCTACATGACGTTGCAAATAAATAACATTGACTACTACGAGGCCTTAATTAAACGCAGCCAAAATATTACGTTAAAAAAATATATATATAATATTATATAAGTGTAAATTCATATTAAAACAAATTGCATGAACAAAAAGGTCAGTACTATGCTCTGTGTGCAACGGCAACAGTCCAGTGATAAATGGTATGTCTTAGCTTATTTGATTAGCGATTTGTGAAAAAAACATATATGAGTTAAAAAAAAAAAAAAAATTATATATTCCAACCTTCCACATGTGCTGCATTTTTTTGCAATGAACTTTACGACCACGCCTTGACAAACGCCTATCTAATGCCATATATTGTGTACAATAAATTGTGTGCAATTAATTAATAATTTATTTGTAAATACATTTAAGTATTTTATTTCAAATGCAGATTCAATTAATTTCATTTACATGTACAGCTATTTTTTTAATGATTTGAAATATTTTTTAAAATTTTTTTTTAACCATTAACATAAAAAATAAAAATTGGAAAAAATATAGAAAATTGTATTTTTCTTTGATCAAACCAAAAAATTGTTATCGTAAATAAATTTTGGTNAATTGAATATTTTATTTTTCTTTAATCAATCCAAAAAATTGTTATCGTAAATAAATTTTGGTCATAGCATCATTAAAATTATAAAATTTTAAAACTGCACACCTTAGCACATGTCAATTAGATTCTTGTTTGCTTAATTGTGCGGCACTGTTGCTGTTGTTGTTGGTCGTTTGTACTTGTCTTCAATTACCTTGCCTGCCATTGGCACTTTTGCAATTACATGTTTGTTAACAGCATACTCGCTGCTCGTTACAACTGGTCGTACTGCTTGTTACTTTGCTATTTTTTTCCCTCTTTATCCTCCATCAATTTCTTATATTTTTAGNTTGTTACTTTGCTATTTTTTTTCCTCTTTATCCTCCATCAATTTCTTATATTTTTAGTTTTAAGTGCTTAAATAAATTTGATTGTAAATTCTGTTTGAAAATGCTTATTGTTTTAATCAATGTGGCGTTATCTTGAAAGCTAAATCTGTGAAAATTCTAGCGCGCATTGTACTCAGCATTGTTGTTGGCCAGAAGCAGTAGTCAATGTGGGGTGTTGCTAAATGCTTGGTAATTACAACTTAATGTTTTTGCAGATTAATCAATGTATCAATTAGTCTATTGACAAGCCATCATTAGCATTATTTGCATTTTCTGCTACTAACCAATATTTCATTCGTTGGCTTAGATTTGTGTGCTATAATCTTAACACCATGCATGGCATTCTTTTCATGTTAATACATGATGGCATTTTCAATACTTTGTTATTGGAAGATCACTTTATCACATACCGCCGAAGGCCCGATATTAACCATTTTATTAATATTTATTTAATTAAAGCTTTAAAAAGTTTGACTTAGAAATATTTAAATGAAAGACACTTTGGTTTTAATTCAAATAAACCAAAGCCGTAACCAAAATTCTCTTAATAAACTTAAAAAGTTGTGGTCTGCAAAATAACCATTAATTTATTTATTTATTAATTTTTTTTTTTTTTTTTAGTTTAATTTTAATTTTATTTTATTATTTCTAACCTCTTTCTTTTCGAATGTATGAAAACTTCAAATGGCTCTTGGCTCTGTTGGGCTTGACTTCAGCTCTATCGCTTAGACCAGTTCATCGTTGTAAAGCTTTTGTTGCCGAATGTCTTCTATATGACTGAAGTTACTGGTATCCTTAAAACTTCGTTTCATTGATGACGCTGTGCAGACTCAATATGTCAATATATTTTTCTTAAACGTTTTGCCATAATTTATTGGTGGTACTACACAGTCTTCTCTTCCAATGTCCTACTAGCAATACATGAAATATGGTTGACTCTTCATTGACCCAAAGTCCAGGTTCATCGTTATAATGTCTATGTTGCCTTCCGCCTTCTATTTGATTGAAGTTTCTGGTATCATTGAGCGTCCGTTTAGCTTAATCGATTACCCAAACTATTTGGGAGACGCATTTTGGTTTGATCTCCAAATCCCAGCGCTTATTTCTTAAAGCTCTCGTAGAATGCTTCTACGAGACCCAACGTGGCACGCCCTAAAAGCAAAATATGCTAAATAGATGACCATTAGCAACAGCAGCATATACAGGCCGAGAATTGGGACATCAAATCTGCTTCTGCCATGCATTCTCGAACTAAAATATTAAGTAAATGAAATTTTACGAATTCGAATTATTTGGGAGATGCAAAAGTTTTCGAATGGAAAATAACATTGATAGGAATACGTTCGCTTTTTAAATTACGCTNCATTGATAGGAATACGTTCGCTTTTTAAATTACGCTTACAAATGTACAGCTGGTACAGGAAAAGACCCGAACGTATCTGTGTTCGGTCATGTATACAAAGCCTTAATTAAAGGCTTCTCCGCATGAATTCTGTTTGTACCAACTATCATCCCAGCAATGCATATTATCTTTTGTGCAATGGATTTTTATTTATCTTTTATCTTTTATTTACTTCATTTCCCAATTTCACCAGAAAAGAAGAGGCATGCTTGTTTGTAGAGAGGTATTATTCTTTAAGATAGTGAAAAGTTCAGTTGATTCTTGTGCTGCTATAAGACCATGTTAATCCTGCCATATGTTTCGTATTAACATAACTTCGCATTCAAAATGAAGCAAGTCAATGTAAGCAATGCTAGACCGTCAAAGACCTGAAATGTTTTTTAAATATATTATTTAAATAATAATTAAATTTATTATTAAACATTGAAATAATTTAAACGCGTTTTTATGTAATTTAACATTAGCAACATTTTAGTTAAG
>JXOS01030618.1:316-11076 GCA_001015075.1 Cirrula hians
AAAAATAATATATATATATGTATATACTTTTTTTTTATTAATAGGAAACACTGCTCGTGGGGCTTTTAGGTGCATTGGAGGGCCCTTTCGTTTACATCGAATCTTATTAATTTTTAGTAAAAACATCGATTATATTTATGTAAAGTCAACGATGAAATGCTGATGAATTTAAATGATGAATGTGGATAATCATCCCTTTGAACCCTCGTTTTAGGCATCATATGTGTATTGGCGATTCCTTTTATTTTTATACAATGAAACCATTTTTTTGTAAACTCAGAATCATAATATTGAATTTAATCACAATAATGGCTAAGTAATATTGAAATTTTGTAGAATTTTATTGAAAATTGTAGATTATTTTGGTGAAAAATAGGTGAATTGTGGGTACTTCTGGTTTTCATCGTCATGTACTTTCTCTGAAAATGCTTGTAAGCTATCATATCAGACAGAACAACCTTTCCTGAGGTGTACTAGGGGTACCCGAATAATTGCTAAGATCTTAGCTATATTCAATCTTCGATCGATTTCACGATAAAATTTGTCTACAAATTGTAAACTTAATTCATGCCCATTTTTTTTAATTGTTTATATTGGATAAAAGGATGGTTGGATATAAGTAGGTCAATTTCTGTGGTGATACTGATCGTATCGCTCTATATTTTGAAAGATTTCAGAACACTCGTTCCGGGTGTTTCAAAAATACGGGCTCCATATATGAGCTCCAATTTCACTGATGCCGTGTATAATAATTACTTTCAATACGCGTTTACAAATTAGGATTTGATAATTTTACTCTTAATGAATTGATTCGAATGGGTGCTCAAATACCTAATATTTGTGATTTATTAATATTAATAACTTTATATCAATATGTTTACAAAGACAATCTCATGGTGCAATGGTAATTGGATGGACTTTACGAATATCTCAGGTATCTCCAGCATACATTTATTCTAGAAACAATGCATTCAATGTGAATTTCGCTACAAATATCGAAAAGTGTTAGCGATATATTTTAAAATATGTATTGTAATATGTATGTATAAATATGAAATGGCAACTTAACCCAAGTTTTTCTTAAATGTTCACAAAGGGTAATACACTCTCTTAATGCATCAAATGTAAGACAATTGAGACCTTTAATAGGGATTATAAAATTATGAGGTCTTAATTCTGAAATTTCCGTACATTCATCTCAAAAATTGTACCTAGTCAAAGAAATCTGATCATTAAGGTAACATTTAAATTGGTCCATTTGGATCACTTCAATTTAAGAGTACTAGCATTTTACTTACAAATACAACATAAATATAACAGCATCGGANTAGCATTTAACTACAAATACAACATAAATATAACAGCATCGGAATTGAAACTTCATTATTGTGATATAATAGAAAATTGGAAACGTAAAAACGCGCAGGATTGGATTGAATTTAAGATTCGCAACAGGAATCGAATCGGAGAGCTTTATGCCAGATTCTTCACAAAATACAAGTCAAATTAAGTTGCGACATGCATCACCCTGTCAACCTTAGCCGACTTTATTTCATTTTTAAGATTTTTGTTTTCTTAAAATCTATTGAGAGTAAAAAAGAGTTTTGAAATATATTATATGAAATAATATTTTAAAGTCTTAACGCAAGCATATTGCATATGCAAATTATATTAATTTTTTTTTTTTGTTCGTTATAGCTGTTTAAAATGTCGAGTATTTTATAATTAAAATTTCAGGGAAAAAGCTGCGAACATTGTTAACCTACCGAATTATCTCTTTTGATATTTTAAAAACGAGAAATAATTAAAAATGCTTGGTTTTGTGTAAGTGAAGTTTGTACATTTTAATTTAGCTTCCTAAAATAGTAATTAATCTCCATCAATATTACTGCAGACCATCGGTATATTACTTTAGCAATTTTAATGTAACATCATTTTTTCTTTTTGGATACGCTAGCTTGGATACTATACGTTGGCTAGGCCGCAAGTTTGGGAGGAAGTGGTTGGCTCTCTCGGTTGCCACTTGACTTGCCATACTTAACAAACTCGGTCAATGATTGCTTTGTGGTTGCGTTAACATTTTTCTCATTATATTTTACCACATGAAATTGGCGCGTATCAACTTTTCATTACTTAAATTATTTTGTAATTGCTGTTTGCGAAAAATGTTTATTTATAATTTGGTTTGTATTCTCGAACTACGAATGCCTTATGAGAACACAAATAATAAAATTGAAAGCTTAAATCATGTTTGGAGCTGCATAGTTGGTCGATTAGAAAAGTCAAGAGAAACGTTTTAAATGAATAAAATTTCAAGCAAAACAATTTGAATTAGATTTTGTGCGGGTTTCTCATTATATTGTGGTTGGCCAGGAATATACATCACTTGGATAGCGTCAAAATCGTCTATTGTGCAATTTGCGGTATTAAAATATTACATTTTGTTTTAACAGATTTGAATTAAGTTTAAAATAACTTGGTTAAAGTTTATATTAAAAACTCGTGTGAAGCGGACCATTAACTTTAAGTTTTAGACTTGCATGCACCTTCATATTAAAATAAAAAACTAAAAGCATTGAATATACGAGATGGCGTATGTAAAATAACACACAAACCTGCTCTCTACGTACGTGGTTGATTTTACCACAACCAAAACAAGACACGTTTCCAAAATTTTGTTTCATTGTAGAATGCTTTATACCCCGTGTCTGTTAGCATGACGACTGAAAACACTTGAAGTGATAATACCTTTCGTGATAGGCAAAAGTAATCGGCAAAAAATCTTGTGTTCTGTATGCACTTATAGCACTTTGAAGAACGTGGAAATTAATGAAAATAAGTGCTATATCCGGCTGTTTGATTAGATTTGTAGTTTATAAAAATGTTCTTACAATTATCATATGAAAGTATGTAATTTTAATTTCAATCAGCCCATAAATAATATCGCAAATTATCACATTGTAAATTTTTGGAGTGTCTGAAATAGATTTATAGACATTTCATTGGGTGTATGTAATATTTTGAATGAAGCATTGAAAGAAAGCTGGGTGCAGAACGGTGAGCGTCGCCTAAGTAAATACCAATAATGAGTGCTACTTACCTACTGATGAATGCTAGTGGGTAGACAATGGTCTTTCCATGAGCATACTTGTATAACAGTTTATAATTACAATTAAGCAATTAATAGCATTTATGTTTGAAACCTGTTTACTTGTCCCTGTGGAAACTCGATGCCATAGCAATATCGCGGTGGAATTTTTATGCTCGTGGAAAGACGACCAATTAGTATTTTTATGTTAGTTTATCATCATCATACATCATACATGGCACCCTCCCATAATTATAGCGCTGCTTTCGTTCATATTTTTGTACACTCCAAAATTTACACAATACATTCCTTAGTTTGTTGCAGTGAAATATTCATAGGGAAAAAATTATTTTATTTTCGGTGTTTTGTAAAAAACTTCTTTCAAAAGGAGATAAAAGATTTTTTTTACTTCTATGTGCTGCAAGCCGGTGTTGAGTTTCCCCAATCCTCATAATAAAAATGATAACAAGTAAGAAAGTTATTGTCGGTTTCAGCGGCCAGTGAGATTCACATCCCTTCCAAAATGTTTAGCATAATTTGTCGGCCCATAACTGCTTAAAACCGTCATTTCGGCCCACACATATATATATTGGTACACCCATTGGTCACAATTGTGAAAACATCATAATAAAATTTCGTTGAACTTGATTAATTTTTCTGGACAAATTTGTCATAACTCCTCTTTCGGACCACAAAGTTTTACACGGCACATCACTGATTTTCATTCAACCTTGCTTATTTTTGGTACACGCTTTGATCATAATTTTTTTTTTACTCAATACTGCAAAGTTTAAAATATAAACAACGAAATATTTGTCGGTTCGTGACCAACTTCAAATTACTAAGACTTTTTCCTAGAGTATACGTGCCAACTATGGTTTATCTAGCTCAAGTCCTTGTTTCTAGTCGGGTGGACAGATAGACAAACGAACGGCCTTGATGAATTCCTGTGTTGCTGATATATCGTTATATACTTTTACATGTNGTATTGTTGTATTGCTGATATATCGTTATATACTTTTACATGTGTCCAATTTCAATTTCATTGGAGACATGTATAAAATTCATAGGATACTAGAAGACTTCCACCGTGATGAATACCATCGAAAAAAACATATTTTAAATCAAACACAAGTATTCAAAGTCTTTATTTTGTGGTTTTTAGATAACTCCATATTTATGGTGAGGAAGCTCTTAATTTGGTGGTGAGTGTCAGTAAATGCCAATACATAATAGTTCATTTCCATTTTCTTGGCCTTCCCACCAGTAAATCAGTTTCTAATAAAATTAAATTTTTGGCACGGTTGTACTCTAAAATTTTCAAAATAAAAATCTTCAATACTTCAATGTAAATAGCTTTAATTTTTTAAAATGTGTCAATTGAAAAATATAACACATTTTATAATTTGAGCTGAACTCAGTACCAGCAAGAGCATGATGGTTACCAAGATCTGCTGGCTTCTGATATTCAGTAATCATTGTTCTTTTAAGCACAAGCTCGTATGAAAAATGATTTTAAATAAAAAAGACTCCCTTACAGATATTTTATGTCTTGTCACTTTATTTTATAATTTGAAATTGAACCGAGCGCATACAGTATGTCGTTTACCGGTCCTATTCGGGTTACGAATGCTTTTGTTATGTTAATCAATTTTGAGAAATAGTTCAATGGAAATTTAATTTAGTGACATTAAAATGTCGTTATGCCTTTAATTCTGAATGTACCAATAAGACGGTATTGGTGTTTTGTTTTCAAATCCGATGATGATTTTGTTTCAAACCCATCAGTCAATTGATTAGGGGTATGTGTGTGCAATGCATGTAATGCATAGAAATAATCGTTTCCGACTATATGTTTCTTGGATACATATGAATAGTATAAAAAAAAACATCAATTGAATTATCGAATTAATTTTTCAGATAGTTAAATGAAATTTGATTTTGAACATTTTTTTACAAAGTAATTTCAATCTTGTGAACTTTGGTTACGTCCCATACAAAGTTTTTTTTTCCTGATTTAGGGATTATCACGATAAAAGCTAGGTGTTTTATTCCATTGAACTAAAATGTGATGCACAATTTCAATGAAATCGGTTTGAAACATCGGGTACCTCCCATACAACGTTTTCTACGAATTGCATAGTAATGAGCATTAAATGGAAGTATTTCATCGAATTGTACGAAAATTTGGTATTGAAGTATTTTTAGGTTAACGCCATAACATTGCAGAATTTCAGCAAAATCGTTATATAACTTCGGGAACCTCAAAGGGAACTCGTAATTCTGATTTCACATAAATAAGCATAAAAGCCAACCGTTTCGTCGCATGGACTTGAAATTTGTAATCGAAGCGTTTGCCAATAACTTCGGATAGTTTCCATATAATTTTGAAGCCTGATTTCACGGCATTTGCGCGTTAATGAAATTTGATTTTTAAACGATTTTACGTTATTGCCATGTTATGCGATATTAGCAAAATCAGTCTTCACTTTTCGATACCTCTCATAAACGGTTAATCAACGATTTTACTTAAATGAGTAAATACTAGTTCTCTCATCGGAAGTTATTGCATCTATCAATTGATTGGCTGCTGGGTCTTTTCCGACTATTACACCGATCATCCCCCTGTTCCTGTTATTGTCATTACCGTTCTTAAATGCAATTTTAGCAACCTCTTTTTGTTGTTAGATAATTTGATAATTTTTGAACCACTGTCTCACACAATCCTAGTATCTAAGCAACATCACAGATACAAAGGAACTCATGATTCCTCACACTATTCCCTGCTCAAATAGTAAAATCTAACTATTATGGCACTTGCTATTTTTATGATTATTTTCATAGTTTGCCTACGCTTTATATCCTTAACAACTCTATTTGTTTTATTCTTTTCTATTTGTTTTATTATTTAATAAATTCACTAATTAATGTTGTCATTAGTGTTCATAATCAAGCTGTTTTATTTAATTTTATATTTTTTGCGTATCTGTGCATCATTATCGCAAATTTTTCTTTGCACTGTTTTTCCCTTGATGCTGCTCATGTCAATTTGCTTAGTTTCATGTTGAATTAATTACTTGCACTTTTGCTGTTTTTGCAATTATGTTTCGCGTTAATGAGGAAATATTGAGGGCCTGTCTGGTTTATTTGAACTACCAACGCCAACACAGATGCTGCGTAATTATTTCATAATTTATAAAGTATTTACGATTTTCATGGGTTTGCCAGCAGGTTGTTGGGGTTAAAAATGTTTTGTGTGCGTAATAATTTTTTATATACGCGTGTGAACATATCACTCATATAATGTGTGATACGCTTCATTTTATGCTAACATAATACTTTAAAATATACCCACTAGATTCATTTAAGCTAACAAATATTCAGTAATGGCTTAAATTTTGGCAGTTTCAGTACGCCTGATAATTTGGTTCAGGCAAATGGTATGTCGAGCCAAGTGAGCATTCACATAAATTGACATGCTCTTTTAATAGAAAATGAGAATAAAATTTAATTATACACACTAAAGATTGCAAATTATTTGCATTGATTCACGAAATGTCTATTTTTAACTGATCCAAGGCAAATGTACGCAGTACCATGAAGTGTAATTAATTGCACAAATAAAGCTAAAAAGGATATGCGAACATAAAGTGGTTCACAGCACTAAAGCCTGCAATTAGGCCACAACACGAAAAATAGTCGTAATAAAATAGAAAAAAAAAAAAAACATAAAAAAAAAGAATAAAGTGTAATAATAAAAACGCCAACACGTTCAGAGCCAGTAAGTCTAAGCTGATGAATTATTAAAATGCAAATGTAAAATAACACTGCGACACAGCCATGCCTGCGTTTAAGTATGTGGTAGTTTTGTTGTGCGTAATGGTTATGTGCCCAACACTGATTTAATGATACCGGTACATGTAGTTGCCTGCTGTTGAATAATTTAGTGAAATATATGAACATGTACCAATGAAGGAACACTATTTATGAGATTAACTAAAATGCACTCCGCTTGTAATAAGAAATGTAGTTAGTTTTGAAGTAATTGTGCATATGCGTTTCACGTGGGGCATCTCTGTTGGAGCACTTTATATAAAAACTGTCCAAATCCATTTTGCAAGCTCTGTTGAATAATATCAATGATGTTTTAATTAATAAGACACATTTAATGATTAATTATATATAATGGCAATCGAACATAATTCGAAATGCAACCATATCTCTGAAAATGTTTACTATAGTCACTGATAATTAACAAACATTATCTTGAGTAGACAATCGTACCAGATCTAAAACTTTAAATAAGTTGAGTACATTCTGCGTGCAGCCGATATTTCATTCAAACAAATTTAAATAACATTTCTTTGGCAATCACCATCAGTCTTTGTAAAAATCACAAAAATCACTTTTAGTAGTTCAGAAAACACTAGCGTACCATATGACTAATAATGACATTCGCATACAATTTAAGTATAGTATTACCAACATAACAATAAAACAATTTGATTCCAAATCGTTAGAAAAGCCATTTAGATTAAAAATTCAAACTCAAAAATTAATTTAATGAATTTTAATTGAAAATTTGTTTGACGTGTTTTTTTAAAACCCACTGTTGGAGCCATAAATTTTAACTGGAGGAAAGTCTTATTTTTATTTAAACATGCCCATTTGCCCCTTTTTGAACCCCATTCAATTCGACGCATTTTCGGAATATGATTCATATTCAGAAAATATTTGGCTGCAATTATTTGCAAATCTATTAGGAAATTCTTAAAAAAATGTAAGCATTTACGACTGCAACAGTGTTAAGGCCCCTATTATGAGTACTGAAAGTAACCCAAATAGTGGGCAAAGCTTGATCAAACCTCGATCTAAAATTTTTGTATGTAACATGTAATCAAAATTCTATAAATCTAGCTATATTATTTCCAGTTGCTAAAGATTTGTGTACTTTGAAAAGTTTTNACTGTGTACTTTGAAAACTTTTTAGCTGAATAGCAAAGTTTTATCCCTGTNTTTGTGTACTTTGAAAAGTTTTTAGCTGAATAGCAAAGTTTTATCCCTGTGCCACAACCGATTAATAACACATTTGACTTTACAACTATAAAACAGAGTGGTGCGAATTTCTTTACTTTATTTATATACACTGTTAAAATTTTACGAAGCGCTATTGGAAAAATTTATATTAATAAGATCAATGTTCTACAATTTGAAACATAAAAACTGAAAATACCAAAGTAATGCGCGCTTTTTCGAATTTGAGTTGTGAGTGTATGAGAGTATATGCTGTAGTGCCAGTTTTGTTGTTATTTATTTAAAAAAGATTTGATAATGACCTGGAGATCACTCTCCTATGTTTGTAGTTCTGAGAATCTTATTTTTTCATTTTCCCAAAAAACTTAAAANGAATGACCTGGAGATAACTCTCCTATGTTTGTAGTTCTGAGAACCTTATTTTTTCATTTTCCCAAAAAACTTAAAACTTCAATAAGAATTCATTTTAAATATTGGCAACCTCGCAATGCTCTTCAAATAAACGATTTTAATTAAAACTACATTTAATTCTGAACATTAAATATTTAGAAACAAACAACTGAATTCTTTTCTTCATTTATTTTTTTTTTTACAATTTAGTTTTTAAATTAGAAAATTATTTTGATATATCACAATACCTTTTGATAAAAGTTTCTGATATCTTTTTCTAATTAATATATATTTTAAAATTTAAATAATTAATATTACTTTGGTGTAATATTAACAACTAATTTTCAATCAGAAAATATCTGCTCAGTTGCATAATTGTGATTAAGAAAAAGCAGTTTCTCTTTGATTTCAACGAATTTTAGTCGATCGATCGAAAGTCGGCAGTTGTTGATGATCGATTATCCATTTTATCTCATAGAATGCGCCAATATCTGGGCCACAACTCAAATACCGTTCACCAATTTCGAATCACTTTATTATTTCAAAAAATTCGTACCTTACATAAAATAATAAAATAATAACGAAATTATTGTTCTGGATGGCCAGTTTATATTCCAGCTTTCTTTCAAAACCGTTCAAAATTGGCTTGACCATAATCCGTACAAATTGTGTTTTCTAATGCTTGGAGAAAATACAAAATCTTAATGGAATATCTAAAAAAAAAAGAAGCAAATTTTCATATAAGTTCTTTCTGATGACCAGATTGTATCGCAGTTAAACCTAAAAGCCTATCCACTTTATCGAAATTTGAAAACAAGTTACAAAGCAACAGTCGGCTTAAGCAGGCAGTGAGATAAACGTCGCAACACCAAATTATTATGTTCAGAGAAGAGACAACATTAAATGATTCAGCTTGAAATAATAAAGTATTTTTTTTCTTTGTCATAAGTCAAAAACGCTTATATTGGAATTAAAAGGTGTTCCGCGCAAACCTCAGATTTTCATCGAATCATATAAATTTTTGCTGCACATATTGAACTTTTTTTTGACCCAATAATGCAATTCCGTTGAAACTAAATAATTTTCATAGCTATATATATGCTTGGAACACTCTTTTTCGACTAAATGCGTGTACTTGACGCACCTCTGATTTTCATCATGTCAATTTTTGATATACACATTGTTATTAATTATGATCACTCAATATTAAAATTTCGTTGAATTCGATATATTTTTCTGTGAAATTTTGCTTAAAACCGCCGTTTCGTAATACATAGTTTTAATGGGGCAACCTCCGATATTCATTCAATAATGCCCAGTTTTGATACACGATGAATGTTTCTTTCGTAAACCATTAGCATTCTTAATACCGCTTTCTCTCAAAGTTTTAGAAGGCCACATTAACACGTGATAAAAAACGACAAAACCAAAAACCATCAAATGAAGTGGACGAATTCGGCTCTAGAAATCAGAATTAAATTTAAATGCATTAAATTTTTCAAACAGAAACCCTTGAATATTGTTCATTTTAAATATACCTCGTTTATGAAAACCAATACATAGCGATGCAGACATGTCGTTTTCATTTTGAAAATACTAAATACAAATGGCGAAGATTTGGCGCTTTTGCACCCCATTACAAATTCAGATGCCTACGTTTTTATATAATATAATACTTATAAATATTAAGCATAATTTACAACTAGTGTCAAAAATATTACATATGTTTATTATTAATTTCTTCAATTAATTATAATTTCTTCTGCTTTCACCCCTGTATAAAGTGTGTTTTTGCGGGTTTATACATACTTAATCAAACTCTTTGCAACGNTCTTCTGCTTTCACCCCTGTATAAAGTGTGTTTTTGCGGGTTTATACATACTTAATCAAACTCTTTGCAACGTTACGTCATCTTGGTAACACTTGGAAAATCCTTACAATTTTTCAAAATCATCATTAATATCGTTCAAATGTACAAAAGAAGTTTTAATAAATGTCGAATAATTAATTTTATCAATATTTTTTGTTGCCATCACGTAGATTATTCTCCGTATTATAACTGCAACGAACGTATTTACGACTAAGATTCTAATAATATGAAAAAGGTTGTATAATGCATTTGTGTTAAGGCATTCGTTAAGGCTACTTACACGTAAAATATTTCGTTAATAGTAAAATGAAATTGGTGAATGAATTTTATCGGTTTACCGTCATTTGGAAATATGCGCAGAGGAAAAATTTTGTTATG
>JXOS01030721.1:1449-13242 GCA_001015075.1 Cirrula hians
AAAAATTAATAATATGAGTTTCAATATAAATGCAAAATGCCCGTGCTCGAGCGACTTACTTCTCTTATAACATTGGTGTTGACAGCCAGAATTTTTTGCAGAATTACAACCAAATCAGGCATTTTCGCTAGTTTAATTCAGTTTTTTTTTTTCGTAAAAAAGAAAAGTAAAAGAATGCACAAACAAGCACAAATACCACCGCTAAACGTTGCTTTGAAATCAATCACTGGCAATTTGCGACACAAACTTCAACGTTATTACCGCTCACGGCAGCTGACTACAATCGAATAAACAAAACACACTAACAGCAATATACGAAATGCTTTCACCCAAATTTATGGCGCCCGTTGCTTTGGCAATTCGTTAGTTTTTATTTTTTTTTTTTATTTGCGCAATTCGTTAAGCAAGCAGCGAGTATAGTACGCGCCTAGAAAAGACATCATGCTCAATTCAGAAATTACCAGCTCTACAATCTTATATATCTTTATCAAATTGTAGTCAAAAATATGTATTTATGCATGGCACAATACGTTTCGTAACAAAATTTCGGTAGTTTTTTGAGAAAATAATGTTTAATTTAATTTAAACATGAAATGTCTGCACTAGCTATGCCGAAATGCCAACCTGTTAAATAAACGAAATAATCTTAATGAATAAGTACGTAAAATTAATGAAATATTTCCAATTGTACGATATCGTTAATTTTGCTCAAACACATTTGTCGAGAAATTATTTGGAGGAGATCAATTTTTTTATGTTAAATTTTCCTACTAAAGGCGGATCTCTCCTATTTTGTGGAGAATTGATCGAGCACGAGCAGCAGTGTTTGGTTAGCTTGTTGGTCGGAGAGCATTCTCAAAGAGGAATGGCATTTAGAGCTTGTAAGGATCTATTGTTGGACCCTTACCTATGAAACGAATTTCACTCAAGCATTCATATCGCGAATGTCTTCATTTCATCCGATGTTTTTGGAGATTGAAAGTATAATGTAATTAACCGTCAGTTCTGCCAATTCCTTAAAGCATGAATTCCCAATGAAATCACATAACATTTTCAAAACCTCTCTTTGACCTTTTTCATGTTAGCAATCACAGCATGATGCCGAAAGTATGACCATCATATATCCAAATCGGTTAATTGAAGACATTTTATATATAAATATTTTGTATTCCATGTTTAGAGAGAATTTGAACATAAAATTTACAGAACTGTTCGGCATAAAAACTGAAGGAGCAAAAGCAAAAAGTCAAGTTCAAGAAGCTTCAAGATCTGATGTAAAGTTTAGCCAAACAGATGGAAATACATGTTTATATGTGCCTTTATTTTCTCAGTTCATTGAAATTAAATGAAATAAAGACTATACTTGCTTAAGGAAAAATAAAGAAGAGAATATAACTCAATCAGCGGGTGGTAGTATATCCAGAAGTAGTAAGAATTCAAGTGCAGCATTTAATTTTTATGGTTTGTCAATGACAGATGTGTCCTAATTTGGGAAAATTTTTTTTTCGTATTTGACATTTTGCATCACTGATTCTGTCCTTACCTTCGTTCTTAGACGTGAATGCCCAGCTGCCATGGCTAATTGTGTTCGATCAGAGTCTATATTATGCTGTGATGTTCGATTGGCAATATGCACATTTAGAAAATTGCAAAAAAGATTTCAGTTGACATCGCTTAACATTTGACATAAATTTTATTTCCTGCAGCACAGCGTTGTACTTAATGGTACTTTATTTTAGGTGTTGACTACAAAAATTGGGAAAAAAAAACTTTTGCTAGTGTTTTGGAATATTTCTTGAGAGGATATTGAGCTCATAATAGTAATATAGATTTCATTTAAGTTAAGCAATGCATTTCTAAGTTATGGCGTTCTATACGAATGTAAAACACTTACATTTTTGACTTGTAATCTAACATATGGCCAATTGTCGAATGCAATTTTTAATCGTGTGATCTCAATGATGCAAGTATTATTGAAAGAGTAACGCCAATATATCGGAGATATAGTATTTGGTTTATTTTCATTACTACTTACGAACACACTGTCTGTGTGGTATAGATCCCCACTATTATTCTTATTTTCATTTGGAACAGAACAGAATTGTTTTTTTCAAGCTGACTTATATCATACAGTATTAAGTTGACGTACTTAAGGCCACAGTGTAGTATACACTCTGTCAGGACGTTTTAGTATAGANCGTGTAGTATACACTTTGTCAGGACGTTTTAGAATAGAATGGATTATAATGCCATTTTTATTGCAATTTCGTTGTACAACCTAGNGGATTATAATGTCATTTTTATTGCAATTTCGTTGTACAACCTAGTTATTAAGTCTTATAGAATTTATTTTGAGAATGTATATAACCTTCAGTAATAATCAAACTATGCTGATGCATCACTGAAAAACTTGCTGTTTCATTATTTTACAGATTTATAACACACTTTTTTATCTTAAGTCCAGGCCAGACAGATTTATATTGATATTCAACTCTTTATTTAAAGTTGTTCGAAATTGCGATGTGAGAAAAATAACTTTGAAAATAATTAGCAGATTACCGAATTAGTGAAAAAGAGGGAATGTTCTGAAAATGCGTCGGAGCTTAGTCATATTTATGGAATCAGAATACAGAACCAACGAACCGTTTGCTTACATTTTGAGTGACAACGAAATTCTTATGGAATTGAAAACGATATAAATTGGAAGAACTGCGAAAAGCGAAAAAGAATTGAGATGCCTCAGATGTATACAGTTTCAATTTATAATTGAAAAATCGCTTAATTCTGGCAATTTTCACTAATGAGAACGCTATCTTAGGCAATACAACCATATGACCGAAGTTCTCGTTTATTACAAATAATTTAAGATGGTAAATTGTTTTTATAGTTCCATTATGTTAAAACCTAATAGTTATGAGGATTTGGGAACATATTAAAATTTCTATAGTGCTTTTTCTTCGAGTTTCATCTGAAGCCGTGGGAATATCCATTTTTCAGCTGAAATGTACTTTTATGCACGTTAAAGGGCTGTCTACTTTTTGTTTTAATGGTGAAGCCTAATATTAATCCCAAAAACAGTGGTATTCATAATTATGTGATTTCAACATAGAACGAGCGAAATCTATCACCTGGGAAAACCACCAAAACATAAAAAGATGCACTTTATACAATGATTCGCTTGGCATAATTATAAAAGAAGGGTTTCGTTTTGATGGGTGATGCCTATAGGAGCTGGCAAAGCGGCTCTGAGGGATAGTTTAAAACAGATGAAATCTATATAACCCAACAGAGTGCAAACTATCAACAAAAAAGACATGTTTTTTTGCATTTTTTAATAAAAACTCTACGATAATAAAATTAATAATCATTTTTTTAAGTTGAATAATAATAAACTACACATTAATAAAGCGAGCTAATACATTGCACAAGTTGGCAGTCCGGTATAGTCATATGCGCTATAAGAATTCATTTGTAATTTATTAATTAAAGTTAATGGCAAACATTATATGAATACCTTTATGCATATAAACAAATACGTATACAAATATCATTATATTTTTAGCTTGTAAGTTTGAAAATTTCATATGATCGAAAAAGATGGAATGCATGTTGGTGTGGGGTTTGGTTCAATGAGAATATTTTTTCACGGTTATATGCAATTTTAGAAGCGCTTTGTGGCATTTCAAATCAATAGCTGTACTCTGCGAACTTGACAAGCCATTATGGACTCGAACAAAAGCTTAGAATTACAAATTTTATAAATAAGTTCCATGCATAGTAGGCCGAGCGCTCGCCGCACTTACATTGCACTGCTAAAACCTACAAGTTGGCAGTTTTTAGCTATCATGCATTCTGTGCGGTAAATATTTTTGGCTCTCGTTTGGAAGAAAGTGTGAAATTATTTATTTACATTAGATAAAAGCACAGCACCAACTGCATTTTAAGACATATCCTTGCGCGGAGGTAAAATCTAGAAGCATTAAAATCACATAAAAACAATTTGCGAGCCATAAGCGTATAAAGCGTAAACGGTAATAAAGTGTTGAGCAAAGTATAATTAGTAGTGTTTCATGGTATCAACATAAACGTATCACATACGAAGAGCAGGCAACAGGCAAAACAAAAATGGCTGCCACTTAAATGGAACAGAACATGTAAACACGCCAAACAAAGTTTTATTTGTTATTTGAAACTTTTAACGCCATAATTAACTAACACTTAATGCATATGTTGCATGAAGTGAATACAGCACTCCATTTTCATATTTAAAATAAATAAATAATCATACATAACCTATTCTGGTATCAAAGAGCGAGTAAAAAAGTATCAAGAAAAATGTCAGAAGTGTCGGAATTACAGAAAGAAGAGCCGGTTGTTTTGTCAGAGACGATAAAGCAATTGGAAGATACACAAGCAGAAGTTGCCAAAGAAATAGAAATTAAAGTAGAGGAAGAGCTTTTGGCAGAAACAGCACAAGCGCAAGTGCAGGAGCAGCTGAAAGAAAAGGAGAATGAAACATCAAAAGAGTATTTGGATGAATTGAAGTGCATTGAACAGGAAATGGCAGAAATAAAAAGAGGAGAGCCCGCATCTAGTGTTGATGACAATAATGAAATCAAACCAAACGTAATGAATGAAACAGATACACAACACAATAATGAGGGCGGCGATGCCAGTTACGAGAAAGCCAACTCGAGTTTAGGACGGGATGATCTTATTGCTATGCTAAAGGGTGACGAAGAACTGCATGACAAGCATATAACAACAACAGCAACATTTAATGAAGAGAAAGTAACTGAAGATGTGACTATTGAGGGCGAGGGTTCATTTCAAATAATGGAAGTTGTGGATGACGATATAGAGGGCGATGAAGATGATGCTGGCAACGATGCCAGTTTGAGCACAACAGAAATACCAACAATTGTTGCAACTGTTGCACCTAAGTTACCGTTACCAGTAACTAGTGCCAAGACGTTGCCGCTTACATTGGAGCAGCAACGTGCGATTGCAATGGAACAAATGCAAGATATTTGCGCTAAGCGTTTGGCACGCAATAAAATAGTCGATACCGTTGCCACAGAGACAAAAGAAAAGAAAGAAACCGAAAAAAATATGAATTTGCTGCAAGTTTTGGGAGCTGATTGGAGTGATGACGATGTCGCAAATCACAATACTAAACAAGTCAATGATAAATTAGCACCACCGCCACCAACAACAACAACAATATTGAAAAAACCAAAGCTTATTGTTAAAGATACAGCAGGCACAACTAAAACAGCAGCAGCAGCCCCAGCTGCAACGCAATCAGAAGTGCTGAATAAAACGCTAGAGAAGCCAGTCATCACAAGCGTGGTGCTATTGAATCAATCGCCAAATAACACAAAAATTGGTAAGTGACAAGCGCGCGGTCTTTGCACTGAATATAATTTTTTACATGCGTTTTGCTTACACACAGAAAATGGTACTGAGGCGAAGGATAAAAAGAAGATTACAAAGGCTGCACCAAACACTGCACCTGTTGCACAACCCTCGGGTAAGTTTAGATTGAATTAATAGTGAGCTCAGGATGTTTAATATTTTATTGCAGGCTTCAAGCGCACACGCATTGTGAAGCGCAAAATAATTTGGGATCCGGATGCACCAGAAACCTGCATATCTTATGCACAGTTGGCACGTGTCAGTGCAAAACCTAAACCTCAACCCGCCAAACCAGCTACCAAGCAGCAAGCTGTCGTTAGAAAAGAAGCTGTGGCAGCAGCTGCTGCTGCTGTACGCAAGCACGGCCAAGTGACCATAGTTAAGCAAGAGTCTAAGTCGGTCACAAGCAATGCAAATGATACTGCTACAAATAACAAAATTGTTCCTGCTGCGGAGCAAGCTGAAGATCGAGCACCTAGCGGTGAGCAGTTAGCAGTGACAGTTAAAAAATTAAATACGAATGTAGCGGGCAATAATAATGTGTCCATGTCCCCGCTAACACTTGAGGATAATGTACGCACTTCATCGCCTGCCAAGCGGCGCTCACATACACCTATAGCTAACGGCTCAAGTGCTAACAAGAAAAAGAAAATAAGCGAACTAGATCGTCTGATGGGCGACGAGGGTGCCATTAATATGATAAATTCTGTGGAGAGTGAATTGAATAAAAAGAAGGACGTCGAGGAAACCGACAAGTCGACAGAGACCTCGCCAAAGCACAATATGCGTAGTCGAACTGTTGCTGATAAGGTAAATATGCCAAAATTAAATCATTCAACGTATTTCCCTAATGCTATGTTTATTTAATAGACTGTAACAAAACGTGAGGCCGCAGCGGCTACTCAGAAACCCCAAACTGCGGTCAAAGCAAAGCGACAACCGAAACCAAAGGCTTCGGCTTCGTGGGACTATGTGTACCAACAGCAGGCAAGCGATGAGGCCATGATCATACGACGCCGCTCGAATAGCTCCTATTCTAGCAATGCTTCATTGCATCGTCTGAGTTTGGATGGTGGTGCATCGACTTCTTCCAATTCTGCCAAGGCAACAGAGAAGAAGCCCTCGGCAAAAGCAGGTACTGCTCGTGCTAAAGCCACTGCAACTGCAGGCAATAGCAACAGTCCGTCAACGAGTGGCACAAAGAAATCATTTGAATTTGCCAAACCTAAAAATAAGGCTGCCGATGGCGGTGAACAAAAAACAAATCGCCGTGGGAACAAAGCTGGCACAAGTGGTAGCAACACACCAACAGAACAAACTAATGAAATCAAACTGGCAGTCAGTCCGACTGGCGAGTCCAAATTAACACAGACACGACCTGGCTCAGCAAATGCAGAGGACAAGAAAAAGGAACTTTTTATTAGCGTTGCAGTGCATAAAATTGGCAAAGTCTGGCAGATTGAGTTCAACACCAAATCGGCCAAGTTCACTGCTGAGGTAAAATGTGCCGCCTACTATGCCAATTGGCAGTTTCAAATTTTTAATATTTTTAATTCTTACAGATGTTGAAGCAGATAGTGGATGCATTGAATAGACTTAAAAGCGAGACTGAGTGCAGCGTTGTTGTCATTTCGACAAAACGCGCTAACTTTTGTCAAGGTATTGATCTAACAAGTCTCATGGTGGACAACAATGAGAAGCGCAAAAATTCCGCTTTGGAAATAGCCACAGCTGTAAAGTGAGTTTGAAATGCCCCACACGCTGCAAGCGCATAAACAGCGCATTTATTTTTCATTTTTTTATTGTAATTATATGCATTAATGTGCTATTTTTTCTATATTTTAAGATTGTACTTGAAAACACTTGCTACATTCACCAAGCCCATTATTGCAGCTGTTAATGGCAACATTAGCGGCATTGGGGTAACACAACTTTTATTATTCGACACTGTTATTGCTGGTGATAAGAGTACTTTTGAGGCGTCTACATACGCGAAAATTGGCCAGGTGCCAGAGGGCTATTGTCTTTGGAATAATCACAACAATGTCAACAATAATCTGGTAAGTCTGAATGCATGAAACGCGTTACTGAGCATAGATCGCACATACGCTGTGGTTGGTCACTAAAGAGCCTAGCTTTCTTATAAACTGCTAATGCAGTTGGTCTTAAAACCAGATATAGTTAAGAAAACCCGGCCAAATTTAATGATTTTACTGTGTGCTATTGCCTTGGGTGTATGTATCGTATTAAAAATTAATTTTGGAAATATTTTATTTTTATGATAAGCCAAAAAATTTAAATTTATTTTAAACAATTAATTCATCTACACGCATTCCAAAGTAAACTGAATCACCGTTTGTTCTGTAAACACTTACTACCAAAGACTGTAAATCAGGAAAACAACCAAAAAGGGCATTCTGTTAAATTGCTGAGTTAATAGCTTGATATCAACATTGTATCTCTCTGTAATTATATCTTAAAATTTGGGTTTTTGTTGTTATGAAATTAAATAATAACAATAATATTGCAAATGCGTTTGAAATATATAAAAGATTATACAATTAAAATTTCATTACTTTACAAAAATATTTTTAATTGATTTAAAAATTTTTACATTCATGACTTTTAATTGCATAAAATTGTATGCATTTTATAGCAATTTTCAATATATTTTTTAAATTTTTCAATATTTTTGTTTAATAAAACTTAAATGAAAATAACAAAGGGGATTACATTGGGCCTCCCAAATTAAATTTAAATTTTATTATAAAAAAAAAGAAAAAAAAAACAAATATACAAAATGGGTTTAAAATGCATTAAGGTCCTTGTAATTATAATTTCATAATTTTTTAATGAGTTTAAAATATTTTTTGAATATATTATAAAATAATGATATTTAAATTGCATAAAAGTTTATGCATTTTGAAACAAATGTTTATATTATTCTATATTATATTTATAATATTTTTATTGATATCGTAAATTTTTTCCATAATCTTTCGGATTTCAAGTTTTTGGCAAACACTTATCACCTAACCGTTAGGACTCTCAATACATGTTAGCTTGCATCTGTTAGTGCAATTACAGTCAATTCTTGTTTGAGACAAAATTTAATACAAAAGGGACGCTACTTATATGACAAAGCTTCCGTAAGACACTGCCTTGTAGAAATATGCTACCAAAAACTTCTTGAAACTTTTAAGAATCAAAAATCGCTATGAACTCATTAGGTAAACTTTTTTGAAGAAACATAAAATTGAAACTTTTCTATAAATTTAAATCGAATTAACAATATTAATTTTGAAATAGAAATACTTATTTCACGTTACTAAAATATGATTCGAATATAAGATATTTAGTCATTGCCTTCAAGTTCCGTCAACAGTCACAACCGTTTCTGGGGTGGAACGAATACATCTTCACTGGCAAAAAGACTTTCAGTTTAGTTAGCTTCGAAATTGCTTTTTTGTCAAAAGTTCATTTTTACTGCTAACAAGAAAATCAGTTATTAGAATTTGTGAATTTTTTTTGTTGTAATTTTTATGCATGTAGCCAATGAAAAGTGATCATAGATATTCTCCTCATAACCATAGGAATTGATCTAGTCATGTCCGTCCGTCGGTAAATAAAAACTAGAATGAAGGACTTGATCCATCAAATTTGCCACAGTCCTTCTTTAGAAAAATTTTAGATCGAGATTTTAATTGAGTTAAGATCCAATCAATATTTCGTACCTCCATAACATCTCTTTTGCCAAAACTTCGACCTCAAAAATATCGCAATTAAATTAAGTAAATAGTTGGGTGTTCATAGCATCTAAACAGGTTTCCGAAATTCAACTCAATTTCATTATTTAGTGGATATTAATATGGTTAATGTATTTATTCAAAATTTGAAAAAAATCGTAGGTACCTCAAGTACACCTATGTGGTAAGAGAAGAGGGCTTTAAACCAAATTTGCCACATACATTGGTCAAGTCCAACTGAATTCCATTATTTAGTGGGGATTAATATGGTCAACATGTGCTTCATTAATAGGAATCGTGTGGTGAAAGTTGTGGTACCTACGTACACCTATGGGTACCTCAAGTACACCTTTGTGGTAAGAGAAGGGGGGTTAAGACCAAATTTTCCACATATATTGGTCAAATCCAACTGAATTTCATTATTTAGTGGGAATTAATATAGTCAACATGTGCTTCATTAATAGGAATCGTGTGGTGAAAGTTGTGGTACCTGCGGTACTCCTATTATGTCAAAAAAAAAAACAAAACCTGTTCAATTAAGAAAAAAAATTTGTTTAAATTTCAAGCTGCCCCATTTCATTTGTGCCTTCTCGGTACTTAAGCATTTGGAAGCGATGCGTCTCTCACTGTCGGCCTAAACCGATTTAGCTTTCCTACTAGTTTATAAGTTCATGATAACTTGAAATTTATACGGCATTTAGTCGCCTCATGCTCAAATTTATATCCAGTTGATTATTAAGAAAATGTCTTTCTCATTTTCGAAAAACTTTCCTTTTGGAAATTCTCATAAAATTAGTAATAGCGTGAAAACGCAAAACTTCGAAACTGCATAAAAAGAGAAGCCAGATCTTAGGGTTCTCATCACCTTTTTCAGCTGATTTCTATATAAATTTAACGTTATATGGTCGTTTCACTTGCACATCCAAGCACCTTCTTTATGTTACTTGAGCTTTCGGCCGTTTTTACGAAAAGGAATATACCCTGTGTTCAGTGCAATCACTTTGCTAACGATTTCGCTATCGCGGTTGATAAAGGTTATCCTCCCAATTGGTTTGTATTGTACTGCAGCCACATTGTGCTGATTTCCATATTGGCTAGGTGCCTAGCTCTTGCTAGGTAGTTTTTCATAGTTCGCCTTTCTGATATTGACAGCTTTTTTCCGCAGCTGCCTGTGTCCGTCATGGTAGGTACCCAAGATACCTGAATACTCATGATGAAGTCCCACGCGCATTACCCGTGCTATTATCAAAACCGATCTTGCTCCCATTCGGTCATACTGATCGCTTTTACTTGGGAATCTTCGTTGTATTCGTATGCAGGCTCGTTGCGAGCCAGTGGAAATATTTGAAATTTCATGTGCTGGTTTGACGCATTTTATGAAAACGCAATGCAACGAGAGGGGCAGGTTGAATATCGAATTTAAAACGATCCCCCGCAGACTTTATAAAAAGCCATCTATTTTTTTTTTTATCTGCGATATCTTGTTAAGAGATATGATACAGGATTCGAACGTTTGTGACTGGAATTTATTTCGGGTTCAGATTACTGCGTTACTGTTCGTAAAGTTGCGGATATGCTACTGCGATATTCCGGCTATTGACTGTTGTGCTGCGGCATATTTGATAGCCAGAGCCAGTACTTCGGTCTGGAAGATGCTAAAGAATATTTAATTTTTATTTATTTTCATTTGCTACACTAACTAATTTTAGTTTCCTTCTTTATATTTAACTAATATGCCTTCGCTCAAATACAGCACGGAACCGTTGTTGCTTTGACTGCTTTTTTCCTGTCATTTGTGTTTGGCCAATATTTTTTGCACTAGCCAAACTACTAATGAATAGCTTTACAACAATGCGTCAGCGATAAACAATAATATAAATAATGATAATAATATAAATTTAATAAAATGGTCAAGAAGTTAATTTATGCATTTTGGACAACGCTAAATAATTTAAATTTATATTTTGAAAATTTAATTAATTTATTTCCATTTCATTATAAATACATTTGCCGTATGTTCTGCAAGCAGCTATCACGCTCAATAGCCGTTAGGTTTCTCACCACATATTGTACAAATTTTGTTTTTGGCTACGCATTTTGTTAGTGTATTTGGGCATGCCTGTTGTTAGGGCTCTTGGCATGGCGTTTGAGTAATGCGCTTTCCTAATGCAATTATGAAATACTAAATAGTAATGCGACAGCAGCGAATATGAATTTATAATTAGCATAATATTAATATAAGAACATTTTTAGTTTAACTGAATTTTATTTAAGTATAATTTATGTTTAAAATTAATTTGTTTTGCATGATCTTTTTAACAAATGATTTGCTTAGTTTTGCTCTAATGGCGCGTCTGCCGTTACCTTTTGCACTTTTGTTGTTGCCGTTCTTATCAGCTGCTGTCGCATTGTGTTGATTATATTAATTGCACTAACAAAATGCATAAGCCAAATGTAAACAAAAAAATAAGGTGAGCGCGCTAACGGCTGTTGAGAAAATTTTTCCTTTGAGCACACACACCAAATCAAAGACTGTAAATTAGGAAGCCCTGCAAAAATGGCATTCTGTTAAGTCATTGTATAAACAGTTTGGTAATGTATTATTATATTAAGAAGAAAAAAAAAAAAA
>JXOS01030920.1:0-14095 GCA_001015075.1 Cirrula hians
AAAAAAA
The DNA here is from genome assembly GCA_001015075.1 of Cirrula hians. Lineage (NCBI taxonomy): Eukaryota > Metazoa > Arthropoda > Insecta > Diptera > Ephydridae > Cirrula > Cirrula hians. The sequence goes on from JXOS01030920.1 coordinate 8, forward strand.
AAAAAAAAAACATTCCATATTTGGTATCGCTTCTATATGCCAATCAAATATGTGAGGCCCGAATGCGTGAACTCATTAAAAATTTATGAGCTAAGGCTGGCATAAGTCAAGTGCTTAATCTCATAGCCGTGCAGCGGAAAGAGCAAAGTTTAGATTCGTTTATAGTCACCCAAACTGTTGGTCCTTTGGGTGCAGCAAGTAATGCACAACTTCCAACCACAAACAAATTCAGATGAAGCAGAAGTAGGCATAAATTTTCGTTGAAAATTGAGTTATTGAGGATATTGTTTCCAGCATCAGCAAAATGTACTTCTAAAATATGTGGACTTTTTTTTTCTCCATGCCCGCTGGGCATATTAAAGTATACCTTAGGCGGCATCCCTTTCAGCCACAGTGATTATTGCATTTAAAAATAATTTCAGGAAACGTTGGATCGTAAGTGCACACAGAGAGTACAACAATTGGGGCGCTTTTTGAAAATGCTCATACCCAAAGCTTGCACGGTATTATTTTCAACACATTCTTATCTTGCTTTTAATGCATGCAAGTCACTGGCATTTTTTGAGTTTGAGAATAAGCAAGCAATGTTGCAAATTATCGGTAAAATACTCTAACTAAAGCCATCTGAGCAGCACAGCTACTTCATGCGTATAGCATTAAACCACACACGCAAAAGACACTCGAACTAAAATTCTAGTTGCTTCAATAAGCCACGGTACAATACTTGCTTGTGCAATATTCAAAGTTGTCTGGGCTCTTTTTATGTTGAACACAAAAATTAATTGGAATTTTTAATTTAATTTTTGTTTGTATTCNTGGCTCTTTTTATGTTAAACACCAAAATTAATTGATATTTTTAATTTAATTTTTGTTTGTATTTTCTTTCTTTTTTGCTTTCTATTTTCACATTGTATTCACCATAGCTCAGCATTAAAGTGTCCAATAGAAATAAGAATTTTGCACGCCCTATTATACGGTACTCAATAGATATTTGCCACTTCATGTCAGCTACGCGTCGTAACCCGATGGCTGAGCTCATATATCACATTATTTCGTTTGAGAAATTTAGCAACATGAATCATTCTTGCCCCTACGATGTAAGTACTTTTGGTTTCATTTTTATCAACTCTGAAATAAATTTCTTTGTGAACTTGTAGCATGATCTGGAAATGAGGAATGCACGTGTTGACAAGAAAATGTTGGGATTCCTGTCGCTGCCCGCTGCTGAATACGTCCTTGTTGGAGATTGGTTAGCGTACAATGTCTTACGCGCAACTACCAAGATAGTCTTTGCAATAAAATGAAAATACCTTGTTCAAATAAATAAAATTAAAATAAATAAAAGTTTAGCATACCACATGAGCTTAGTTAAAAATCATATTAAAAATTTAGAAGTTGGCTTATAGCAACGAAAATAGAGAACTGATAATACGTCTTTAAAGGGCGTAAAAACGAAAATGCACAATTACAACATTTATCTGCATTGTAAACTAGGTTCGAGGCATCGGTGGTGCTTTTACTTTTCATCAGTATATATTTTGTCGGTTTGTCTTATAAATCAGAGGTGTATCAAAATATAGAGGAATATGATCCCAATGAATCTAGGAATTGTTCTATCTTTAACCTCAGGTCTATTAATGTGTGTGACCCGTAACAAATTGTGATGCACAAAAAAGCATAAGAAACTTTAAATTTGACTAACATCTAGAAAGAAGTGCCTCCACCACATGTTTATGGTACCCACAAGGTGTTAAGACAAGAGTTTTCATTTAAGACCGATTATCAAAAATATTAAAAAAGTTGCAGTCGGCAGTGAGATACAAGTCACTCGTCAAATATTGANGTATCAAAAATATTAAAAAAGTTGCAGTCGGCTAAGTCTGACAGTGAGATACAAGTCACTCGTCAAATATTGAAAATAATTGTTTTGTTCAAATTTGCTCAGAACTCTCTTTGCAGACGACACAGGAGTGTCAGAGGAGCATTGAGTTTGATCCAATCATGTCAATTGTGGGAATACATGTTAATCGTAATTTTGAATTTGATAAATTTTTCTGGGCAAATTTGGCTCAAACCTTCTTTTCGGACCACATTCGTGTATAGAGGTACCTATGAATTTCATTCAATCTTGTAATTCTGAACTAAAACCTCTATATGGTTCCAATATAAGAGTACTGGATGTACCTCTGATTTTTATTTAAAAACGACCATTTTTCGAACACACTTAGATGTAAGGAATACCCCCTAATACCGTAATTGCATTACACAATACCAATTATTACGGCTCCAGTAGAGTTAAGGCCCCAATTTTGAGGACAGAGAACGAATTTCGCAACTCAAGGACGGACGAACGGACATGAATAGATGGATTCGTGTGCTGAATATATTTTAATAGGTCTCTGATCACTCGTTCTGATGTGATAGACGGTGGCTGGAATTGTTGAATACGGATCATTCTTTTCTAATTATTAAAATCAATATTCTTGGATATACGAGTGGAACCTCAGATTTGCACCATTCATATTAATATCTAGTATACGCAAAACTAATATTTATGTGAACGCTATAATGATTTCATTGAATTTGATTGTGGTTCTTCTGCGTAAATTGCACTTTTAAGACATCATAGGTATAGTAGAGGTAACACTGATTATCTTTAATTGAAACCTTACCTAACCTAACCTAACCTAACCTAATCTGAAACTAATAGTGAAATTTCGTTGAAATTAATAAATATTTATCAAGCTGATCTTATCCTAGACCCAAGTTGTGGAAAATAAAGGTCTACTAAAATACTTGTAATTTTGAATCACTCCTTCCAAATTATGGTGAAGAAAAGGCTAATATCTACTAAATAAGGCCATTTCGTTCAATTCATTCATTCGCAATTCGGACATCAGAGGTGTGCTGGAGCTAACTCTCATATCCCAATTTGACCAATTTCAAAACAGTACTATATTCTTTGACTTTCCACGAAATTATGTAATTTCCTTAAAATATATCAATTCGAGGCAGCACTGACCCTTAAGCTCCAATTCGAACAATATATGTCCTGGAAAAACTCGAATTATTAATCGGATCTCAACTTAATTCATACTTCAATCTTATATCCTTTTATGGACTTGCGCCAATTTTTTCTCATTACAGCGCANTCATACTTCAATCTTATATCCTTTTATAGACTTGCGCCAATTTTTTCTCATTACAGCGCAAGCCCTCGACTTTGTATAATATTTCTGGCATTGCTTCAAACCCTATTTTGGGACTACACCCTTTTGGTCTTTGCATGATAAAAATTCTTTTAATACTTTTTATACTTGGAGATAATTTTTAATTTTGTCTTTTCGGACTAATTTGGTTTATTGGAACCTCTTATTTTCATCCACACATGCCCATTCTTCATACACACATTGATCAGATTTAGGAGTACTAATGTATAAAATTTTGTTGACCAATTCTGGGAAATGGTTAGATGATTTGACAACCCACCTAGTTATCAAATTTCATTGAAAAATATCAACTCAAGGCTGCAGTAAACTTCCCGCCCCGATTATTTGTAAAAAGGTGTACTGGAGGTAACTGATATATTGAACGGATCTTAACGAAATTCGAACTTCGATCTAACTATCCATAGAATATGATTTGCATATATCCAAAATTGANACTATCCATAGAATATGATTTCCATACATCCAAAATTGAGGTCAAGTCCTTTTTTCTAGGTTGTGCCTATGGTCACGGAGACGACTAAATCCATTCATGTGGTGATGCTGATCATATCGGTATTAACTTTGATCTCCAGGTGTCCGTTCACCCAGACTGCGTGTTAGACAGGTACTAACACTAACAAAACTACAATTCACATTGACAATTTCATTGGCGAATAGCTTTATGTGAAATGTGACAATAATTAAGATGCCATTGATATTCAATTAAAATTATCGGGAAAATAGATATTGCTCGAATATGTATTAGCTACAATAACCATGCAATTTCGTGAAAATAATGTCAATGGGTATAGTCTGTATCATAGATTTGGGATGCAACTTGTAAGACATATTTCGTGTGTACAATTGTCTTCCTTTCCCCCCTTATTCAATTGAATCTTTCTTATTGGTGTTATCTCAAGTATAAACTTGAAATATGAATTATGAGTTCTTCACGTATCAAAGTTACGAAGCTCAACACAATAGACCATACATAAGGAAATTAATGTTGATTGCAATGTTGAAATGATAAACATCGATTTAAGCATACTGATTGATATAATGTACAATACACTGCCTCCATAATATTGTTATAAATCAATATTGTTTTACATATTAGAAGCATTTAAAGCCAGATCAGCTTTATTACGTTTTAATAGTATTTCAATTAAATGCTAAACATTAATCAAAATACAATTAACTACATAAATGATAGCGATAATAACCAAAACACACAGTTGCGCTTTAGAATCCACTCAGAGTTTCGTTAGTTATATATACAAAGTCATTGGAGCAGCACGTGGCAAATGGCAGCAACCAAGGCCGCTCATTTCCCAATTTTCATCTATCTCTTCATTTGCGTTTTCATGGTACGCTTGCCTGCATACGAGAATGTAAGACACACCCAATTTGTTTACAATTTGTTGCTTAACTTAAATTGCTTATTAATGCGCCGCGTGTATGCATATGTCGGTGATATTCTATTGCAAACTTCACACAGCGACGCTTTGTTAAGATAACAAATTTAAGATGTTACTCATACGACGTGCACCTTGTCATTTTTACAAAGTGCGAGGTTAAACCCATTAGTCGTGACATCAGCGAGATCAGCATTGATGCGGTGTTACCACTCAAGAGGCTTGACAATGTAACCGTAAGTTGTTGCAGTGCTGACAATTGAACACATACAATAACTGCGCTTCAGTTGAATTTACAACTGCGTAAGCGTGGCAATGCACGCAATCCGATGGTTTATAATTTCAGCTTAAATTTTTGTGAATTGGTGGATAATCGTTCGGAATTCAGGAACTCTATGGGAAACATATTTTTCAAGCTCTTCGGCTTTGACCGTTTCAGCAATGTCAATCACAGCTGCCCCGACTATGTATGTATATTTCTTAAGCCATACACAGTCGCAATTATATCACTACTTTTGGAATTGCAGGACGAAATCATTATAGAAAGATATCGCATGGATGAGCACACTTTTGCGTTGATACCATTTCCCTTTGGAGAATACACGCTCAATGTGTTTTGGTATTTTTTCAAAAAAATTGTAATAATGAACGAAATCGGTCTGCACTACTACGACAAAAACAAATAACGAATCGTTCACGATAACAAACTAACATACGTTAAAAATATGTTCTTAAATAAAATAAACATCGTAATAATATAGAATTATTTTTGAGTTGGCGCGTGCTGTTCTTAGTCAAAGTAAATTAAAGGAAATAAATAAAACATTCGTAATGCTCACTTATAAAAAGCAAAGATGTGGGCACAAAATTGTATAACCTCTTCAGCTTTGAAAAAAGTTTGCATGAAAAATATATTGTGAAATGTAAAATAACAATTCCAAGTGTTTTCTTTGCCTAAAATTTAAATGGATATAAAAAAAAACATCATTCAAGAACGATACCCAAACATTTATATCTCGTTAAAATTTAAATATCAACACTTGCAAACATATACATAAATTTCCACCACAAAATCAATGTAATAGTCGATCAAAACCGACTGCATAATAGCATCAAAATATTACAAGAATGTGACTTTAAGTAACTACCGATGAAAAAAGTAATTTTTACTCCTTTAAGTAAAATCGGGGATTAAATGCTTATCAATAACATTCCATGGCAGCTACCAGAAATTATGAATCGATTTTGCTCAAATTTGCAAACTGACTGCGATGACTGAAAACTGGTCCCATACTATATTTCAGGAGCATGCGCTGAAACATCCATGGTAATTTCCGAGAAATCCGGAATAAAGCTTCTTTGAGGGTTACCTGAAGTTAAAGATCGCTTTTCCTATAATTTTATGATGTCATGACTATGACTCAAAAATGCTTCAATACCGCATTTCAGTACCCTACGGTGACACACTTGGCCTTAATACTAATTTCTCTGAAAACGGGAGTAAACTTGATATGGGGGATATTTGAACTTATGGACCGATTAAAATGTCACATTATTTTAACAATGACCTAAAAAAACGTCTATACCACATCTCAGTCGTCTACGATAACGCTCTCGGCTTTTATTTTCGTGAAATCAGAGATAAATATTCCATATGAGCTACTTGAAGTTACAGACCGATATTGTTGACATTTGGCAATGTTATGGTCATGACCCAAAAAGTCCTTCCATAGCAAATTTCAGGAATTCGCCCGTTCATGTACTAGTTTTTCCTTTTTCCAAAATATGCTCCCAAACCGAACTTCATTACTATAGCTCAAAAATTAATGAAGTTATTGTATTTGACCTTATTTTTTGGTTCTATACATATATCTCCATGAAACATATCGTTGGAAATTATTATTTGTATGCATTACATACTTTGCGTATAACAAGTACAAAAATTACAGTCAACTTAGGACAACTGTGAGATACACGTCGCTTCCAAATTGTTAAAAACATAGAAGTGACAAAATATTCGAGATTCTTCAGATTTTTATCGAATAGTGATTATTTTGGGTATACACATTGATCATAAGTATTATCAGTCAATAATACATTTCGTTGAGTTTAACCACTGTTTCAGGCTAAATTTGGGTAGAACCCTTGAACCACATCGGTCTACAATAGGTATTAATTATGTCTAATTCTGATAGTCACAGTGATCATATAAATGTCCACTTAATAATGAACTATACTTGAATTTGATTAATTTTTGATATTAAATAGACTTCAAACCCTATTATAGGACAATATGGGTGTATTTGTGGTACCTCTGATTTTTATTCTTGATCAATATTGATCATATTTATGATCACCCAATAATAAAATTTCGTTGGGTTTCAGCACTGTTTAAGGCTTAATTTGGGTAGAACCCCCTTTTTGGACCACATAAACCTATTTGATGTACTCCAGGTTTTCATCCAACCATTTCCAATTTTAATACTTTGATCATTTCTCAGTCTACTCAATGATGAAATTTCGTTGAATTTGTTGAGTTTTTCATTATAATTAAGCTTTAAACCATTTTTTAGGACCATATGTGTGTATTGATGGTACCTCTGATTTTTTTTCAATTATGATAATTTTGAATACACACATTGTTCATATTTATGATCACTCAATAATTGAATTTCGTTTCAGGAAAGTTTCTGACTAAATTTTATTAAAACCATCGAATCAGAGGCATTTTTGGTATATCCATTAACCACGTTTATGTCCACTCACTAACGAAATATCGTTAAATTAAATTTATGATTTTGGTTAATTTTGCTAAAGACCATGTATTGGCGCCACATCGGTATACTGGACCCTTTTAAGGAACACGTTGAGATGATGAACATGGCTAAATCAATTCCAGTGATAATGCGTATCTAATCGGTATGAATATTGATAGGTCTCCGATTACTCGTTCTGGGCGATTCAAACGTAACGTCAAAACCTACATACTCTTATAAAAGCTTCAAAATATTAAAATTTCAAATTTGAGNCTTATAAAAGCTTCAAAATATTACAATTTCAAATTTGAGTAACTTCCGATGAGACAACTGGTTTTTACTCATTTAGGTGAAATCGTAGATAAAACGCATACGTGGGGTATACAGTATTATAAGCTTATTTCACTCATATCGTAGAATAATAGGACTGATAAATAACAAATTTCAATTCCATGCGATGAAATACCTTGCATTTCAGCTAACTTCTGGGAATGTTATTGTTCTAATTATGGACCGATTTGGTCTGTTCATGAACTTGACCATACTTTTTAGGAAAGAAGTACAGAACCCAAATATTATCAATGTATCTCAGAAACTAATTATGTTATCGAGATCTCCGACAGCCGGATGTCGCGCAATCTAATTGGTTTTTGATTTTATGAATATGTTTCGAAGGAAGATATAGCCGGAAATGATTATTTTGTATGTATTACATGGTTTGCAGAAATTCATTATGCCCTCTGTCTATGACTGATAGGCATAACAAGAAAAACGTTAGAGTCGACCAATACAGATCATCAATCATTCATTTAAAACAAGTTCTATTTAAATAGCCGATTAGAATAGAATTATTTAAAAAAAAATCTCTTTTATGAAATGCCAAATTTCAGTAACATGCAATAAATCCTTTGGCTTCTATCCCTATTTCAGTGAAATCGGAGCTTAAATGTCTATCGCAATGCTTACTATTTGCCGATTTTCTTAAAATTCAAGAACATCGTCGAAGTATTAAAAAAAAATTTAACCGAATTAAATTTGAAATATGTAAAGAAATGCCGTGTATATCCATCTTAATGAAACCGAAGGTAAGCCATTTATAGGAGGTATTCAAGTTAATTAATGGATTTGAATCGAACTGAGAACGACCATAAGGCACCGGCCCTCATTGTCTGAGAAGATGGGTTATCGTTTATTTTGGGAGCAGGTATAGGATGACGGTTGTTTTTAATGAGTTGGTTTTGGTGAATTCAAAGTGAATATATTATTCACTGCACCAGCAGATATGTTGGCCTGATCAACTTCAATGATTCCGCCGCATTATTTCGAACTTACTTGTCTGATTTGATTTATTTTTATAAATTAACTATCTGACCCGTTGGATTTGCCATATAAATTATTTCTAGGGGAAGGGCTGTGAATAATGAAATACCAAACATTATTTACTTAATTTATTATAATTTATCCCTCAAAAGTACATATAGTATTAATTAATTACGAATGTAACCCTATCAAACATCAATCTCTTAATGCTAAAGTGTGAAAAATATTTTTTGTTAGCCAATCTTAAGACAACACAAACTGGATAGTTTACCCACTCCAGAGCATGGCACCTATAATTTTCCGTGTGAAAACACTATGTGCTAAAATCTAAGCCACAAACAGACAATGTTTGGTATTAGGACTTATTGATACTCATTGCAAATGCCATTCTAATCGGGCACTGAATACGTTTAATTTGAATTGGCAGATGTAGGCATAATAAGGATTTCTGGTTTTATTATATTTTCACTTTGGAACTTTCCATTTAAATTCTGGATTCAGTCTCATCCATATTCCCTGCTGTTAATTGGAAGTGTCAACGGTATAGTCTGGTGAATGAGAGTTGATCCAGCAAAAAAGCGCGGGAAACTTAAAAAATTTGGAGCACTGGTTAAAAATTAAAAAAAGGAAAAACAAGAATAAACTCTCTTGATACTATAATAAAAAACAATTTTTTTTATTGTTAAAAAATTATTGCATTACCAGGGAAATTTTAATCGAAATAGATTGAAATACATTCACAAAAAAGACGATAATTGCTCAGTTATCGAGAGAGATGAATATTACTAAATTACTAAAATGAGTATTAAGAAATATGGGTTACTGATAGAAATGTGAAAATTTAGGATTGCATATATTTTCTAATGTCACATCATAAAAAAAAAATTTGACCCAAAATTACAAAAAATATTTGATATTGACAACCCTTACTACTTAGGAGTATGAAAAATAGATAGTATCCGATTCTCAAACCTACTTAATATGCCGAAAATTTCATTAACATCGATAAAGCCCTTTCGGAGGAGTTTTGTCACTAACATTGTGACAAGAGAATTTTATATATTAGATATAAATAATTTATTTGTAATTCAGTAAAATTTTCTTTGGAAAAAATTAAATATTTTCATAACTATTTTACAGTATTTCACTAATCTTTTAAAAATTATATACGTCGTCAATGAAATTGGCACACTGTATACTCGTTTTTACGGATAGGATCATCATCGCCACAAGAATTGCCACGTCCATCCGTCCGTAAATCATCACTAGAAGGAAGGACTTGAGCTATACTTGCGAAATTGGTACACAAAATCCTTGAAAATTGGATGGATGTTTGAATTTCATATCAATATTTCAGGTACCTCCTGAAAACTGATCTAGTCAAAATTCATGACTTAAAGCTATATAGATTACTATAGCCGAATCTTTTAATATTTTGCAACGAAATCTGTTCCAAAAGTTTGCATGATTGAATTAAAATCAGATGTAGCTCCAGTACTCCTTTGTGTTTCAATAGAGTTAGTCATTTAGAGAAATTTCATTATTGAGTGGGCAGAGACATGGTATATGTGTCAATCAAAATTGGACATGATTAGATAAAATTCAGAGGAACATTTTAATGCACTCCTGCAATCGAAAAACGGAGGTTGAAACAAATTTGGNATCAGAAGAACATTTTAATGTACTCCTACAATCGAAAAACGGAGGTTGAAACAAATTTGGCAAGAAATTTGATAAATGAGTGATTGTTATTATAAACAATGTGTGAAAACTGAATCTCATGTTCCTCCGGAATACCTTATAATTTAAGGAATAGTGTTTCTTATTAATTAAAAAACAAATTTTTTTTTTGTTTGATTTCAAGCTAAACCATTTAATATTGTGAGAACTCTGTATTTAATAATGTGGAAGCAATGTGTATCTCACTGTCGGGCTTAACCGTCTGCAGCTTGGTTTTTTATTATTTTTTTTTTACACCAATCACCAGCATATAAATCGTAGTAACCCACATTTTTTATACCATTGTTTACACAAGCTAGACGTTTTTTTGCTAAAACGTCCTTATTAAATGATGTTTGTATACAAACCCTTGCTTTGGGGTATTTAACTGTTTTCGTTTAACATTTGTTTTTACATATTTCTCTAATCGCAGCTTTTTTCTTAAATAATTAAAATTGTATGCCTTAATGGGAAAGAAACAAATATTGACACTTATTTTTTCAAATATTCAAATATTAATTTAAATCCGTAACACGCCAATGCGCATTGTTGATTTAGTACCTTTTAATCCAACAACATATCCCAAATAAACAGGATTTTAACAAAGCATTACAATTGTACAAAGTTATACAGTAATATAGTAAATATAAGTTGAAATTAAAAGAAATAAAAAAATTATTTTGAGCAATTTAAACAGAAAAAATTTTTTTTTAAAGTCACAATAAAATTTTACAATTAATTTTTAAAAAACGTATATATAATTATAAATAAATATATAACAAATAATTTCAAAAAATTTAAAAAACATAAAAAACATAAAAAGGTATAAAAAAATAGATACAAATAAAGAATAAATAATAATCGCATATACATATATATTTAAAATAAGACAAATAATAACGAAGCAATAACATAACACCATTNTGATGAGTGTAATAATAAGTTTACCGACTACATAATACACCATTTCCATTTAATATATCTAATAAATATATGTGCATTTCGAGAACACACATTTATAATAATTATGATAAAGAGAAAAGTTAATTAAGTTATAATCAATGCATGTACCAAATATGCACATGATTGCATGATAATCAGAGGTACTTCCAGTACACCTTTGTAGTCCGAATAGAGTGTTTGTGACAAATTCAAGTTATCATAAGTATGATCAATGTATGAACAATACATTCATATGTTTGGATGAAACTCAGAGATACCTCCAATACACCTGAAAGAGGGCTCTGAGCAAATTTGAACAGAACAATCAATATTTTGGGAGCGACATGTACCTCACTGTCGGCATTAGCCGACTGTAATATTCTGATTTGTTTATTTTAATCTTATGTCAATAACCACTGTATAACGAAATACATATCATAGGAATTCGTCTAACTTTATCCGTTTATATGTCCGTTTATGTTCGTCATGATATTGTATGCTATACCTAAGCTATCTTAATAAATACTTACGAAAACAATTAGAAATAGTTCAAAATTGACAAATGTTCATAAAAACAAAAATATGGCTAAATTAATTTTATAAATATTACTGTTTCTTTTCCAATCGGTTATAATAAGTATTTGGTAAAAAAAAAAAACGATTTTGTTGCATTTAAATTAAATTCGATATCATTAGCTGATGATCATATATCTCAGTAGCCACTTCGTGCTCGAAGGTGGTTTAGTCAGTAAACTATTTACTAATGCGTTCAACAGGACTAGATTATTCGCGAGACCTAATGAAGCGTTAAACATTCCACCTTCTTTTGCCCTTGGTACACAATAAAAAAAAATTAAATTAAATTAAAAAATAAAAATTAAACACAATTCCTCTTAAGAATATGCAATTAAATCAAAAACCTGGTTGAATACAACTTTGAATATTTTAAGCCAAGTCAAATACAGTTTTGACACCATTTAACACATTAATTTAAACAAATCAGACGAATTATATAACATATAAATAAGAAATCAATTTTAAATATTATTATTTAATAATTTTTAATATTCAACTCTTTCAACATAATTTCAAATAGCCTTTGAAAGTGTCTCAGTACACAACTTGCACTGTCAGCCCTGACAAGCATTTCACTTAATGGCGCAAATGCTTCTTGGCACTTGAAAGCGGCTGGCAACAGTAGCTGCGATTGCTTGGCTTAAACAATGCAAGTGCTGTTTTCGAACAATGGCACAAGTATGCTTTTAGGCGGCTATATAATATAATGGCATACTGAAGCTGGCAAATTATGGAAAATGGAAATGCATAGAAAACATTGAAAAGAAAACTAAGTTCATTCGCACCATGTAATTTTCTAAAGTTGACGTGCTTTGCTTTATGTTATTGTGTTGATTGCAACTACAATCTAAATAACGGAACAGCTTGTGAAAGAAGAATACAAAAATAAGAACATTTCATAGAATGTTTAATTAGTTCTGCTGATGGCGGAAAAATGAACTATAAATGTACATGGTCTACAGAAATGGGTTGGAATTGCAACTCTCTGCAAACTGCTACAAAGCATAATTCCAAAGTATACACAAGGGCTTCAGAATCCTTTGACTTTAGTATGTAATGCTTTAAAATGTACCAACTTAATGCCACATCGGCATTTAAAGCAATAGTTTAACGCAATACCTCAAAGCTTATATGCCCGAGTCAAAGAGAAAAACAGATCTAATAGTAATTTCAAATTTGTTATACCCATCAGTCATAGACGAAAGGCACAATGTATGTAACATACGACTTTGTCTTGTCTTGGGGGATACTGTTGGAATCGAAGGAAATGCAATTCAACAATGTTGATCCTTCCAGCAGTTAATTGAATAGCAGTAGTATTGGTTTATGCGGTTTATCAAGTGCATAGAAAAAATCGTTGTGGACTTTATGTGTCCTGGATATCTATGCAGTGAATCACAAAAAAAATATCGATTGGGCGATGTCTAACTGTGACCTCGATAACTTGAATACATTTTACAAGAGATCGATGAAGTTTAGTTGCCGAGCATACAGTTGTGTTCACTAAAATAGCAGGACCGTGCTAAATATGAATTTGCCAAAAAAAGCTTATAAATATTCATTTTCAAGTTTCACTTATTATTGATAAAAATAAAAGTTTAATTTCTACCAAGATTATTTAATCGCACAGGTGCCTATAGAGCTGTTATGTAATATTTTAACCAATAAAGACCGACTATATAATACCCATCAGTCATTCAATCCATAAAAGCATACAAATATTATAATCATATCAAATTTCATTAATTTCCGACTAAACAACTGGTAAAATATTATACTAATACGCCTAGCTCTTAATAAGAAATTTCAGTAGCATCCGCTGATATACCTGAAATCGGAAGTAAATATTCTATGCAAGGTGTCCATAGTTATAGACTGATTTTATTCAAATTTCACAAGCCTATAGCAATTACCTAAAATTGCTTCCATAGCATTTCCATTTCATTAGGATGCGATGAAACACTTGGATCTTACGCACATTTCCGTAAAATTGGTAGTAAGCGTTCTATGGGAGGTACCCAAAGTTCGTTATCGATTTTATTGAAATTTTACAATGTCATGGTAAGGACTCAAAAATGCTTCTTAATTCAATTTCAGTAGCATCCAATGAAGCACCTGGCTTTTTTACTAATTTTCGTGAAATCGGGAGTA
>JXOS01031017.1:0-14034 GCA_001015075.1 Cirrula hians
CTTGGTTATAAATGTAAATTTAATTCAATATTTGATGCCATGAGAGGGTTAGTCATGTTGTTATATTTTACCTTTGCTTTTAACACGTAGATTCTTTGCCAGATTTCACATGAATTATCCTAACCACAACCTGCCGGTTTAGGGTTTTGTCTAGTAGTCCCGTTAGAAGTGCAACATCAATATTTGTAAATGAATTTTTTAGATATGATCTCAAATAAAAACGACTAATTCATTAGTTCATAGCATATTAACGATATTCCACCGGTGGGTAACACTTTAATTTTGCTGCACCAAGTATTGATTAGCATTTAACATCAATTTTAAGACGATATTTCAGTATGAATGGTATGATAACTAGTTTATCAGTATTTTTGCTTTAGTTTATATTTAAGATAATGTTTACATACATACGGTTATAGATGAATTACAAAATATATATTACTGGAGACATATCAAGACAATGTTCTCTTGTAGAGCACTACAAAGACGTTCAACTTATTCGGAAATTGCGAATAAGCTATAGATTATAGAATATAATGTGGGAGGTAATTTTGTACACATTGGAATACATTTTCCATTATATGATGGAACATAGCATGTTTTTCAAGATTGTATTTTTTTAATTCAAAATTGCAACCCATTGAAGGACAGACGCAATAACCATTAAAATTTTTACATAAGCAACTATAGCATCAACCCAATCAGGCTTGTCTGTTGTAATAGGGTGTAATCTCTGAGTTTTCAGGATATCGGTATGAAAGCTGACTTACATACTCTTCCTTATTATTGAAAATCAGCTATCTCTAAATATAGGTGACATGCAGACTGGTTAAAGAAAATGACGTTTTTTTATTAAAAACAATTTTTATAGACTAGGGTCTTATGGGTTTGTGCTTAGTATAAAATTCATAGAAACAACAGGGCCCATTATAAGTTTGATGCATTTTCATAGAATAAAAACAAAAATTGGATAAATACCGTTGTCATGACAAATTGAGAAATTTTAAATAGAGGAATTGAGTAACGGGGTAAAGCGTTCCGTAATTGCGTTCCGTAGGTCCTTTAAAATTTCAGGTGTTTCATTGCAGACTACTAAAACATGGTTTAGAAGCGTTTTTGAGACTTTGGTATAGCATTGAAAAAATAGAAGAAAATTGGTAAAAACTTCCCACAATTTTGTAGATTACTGCCATAGCATTCTTCAATTTAAGCAAAAGAAGGTAATCAAAAATAAGATGATTTAAATGTTCAGTTTCTTATGGGATAGTTTTGAATTGTGGTATTGCTGCAAAATTTCGAGGATTCTATGATAAAAGTAACGTATAGTTCTTATGCGGTCGGTTTTGAAGGAAATTTATTTCTTGTTTGTTTTGAAAATATCGTGTTAAAATTTCATATTTCACCATTCAATTAGTTATAAGACATTTTCTACCTAAATTCCAAAATTCAAAATATTTCAGCATAATATAAATTAAACTGAACCAGATTGCTTGGATTTAATAATTTGCCTCCATCCGAACTGATCACCGAAAATAAAGTTCTTAGCTACAAAAAATTTCGTTTTTTTTTATATGTATAGATATCTTATTGAAATTAACTACTTCCCAACAATATTACTAAAGAACAGTATGCAGGATGGCAAATAGCTTTTAGTTAAAGACAAAGTAGAAACAAACTGGTTCATTAGACTGAAGTTTTTTAGTTTATAAGGAAGAACCTTTTATAATATTTCAAGATATGCGATTCAGATTTTATAATTCTGTGTGGTATGAAAGAGTGTTTAAGCTTAAATATTAATTTTCTTCCAACCACCTTAATGGAAATCAAATCCTATATACGTTAGATATCCCGGAATACCCAGTATACGGCAAATAAATATTTTAATAATCCATGATTCAGTACCAAATAACAGGAATAGCATTGCTTTTAGCACTTACGTGCTGGGTTTTGTTTGAGGACAAAGGTCGAAAAACTCAATTGGTCAAGAAAAATCCTACGGATTCTGATATGTAGGTTGGCGCTTCAAATAGCTTTAGTGTACATTGAGAGACTTTCCAGATATATATAAGATATATGAAAATTTTTCAAAACGTTATTACACCGTTGATTCAAACATGTTTTGAGCTATTGTTTTCAATTCTTATGCGAATTGTCAAGAAACAAAGTTGAAACTGTAAATATGAATAAATGAAACCATAACAAATATTTTAAGCATGGTGCCTGCATTGACACTCATTGGTACGATTTAGACTAGCACAACTAAAGTTGGCTATACAAATTTATTCGTACACAATGTTTGCATGAAAAAGGAGTCGACAGCGACAGTTCCATGTAAGTGTCCGCTTGAATTTTTCGAACGGTGGAATTGAAAACGGCCTCTGCTGCCTTTGTATGCCATAAGATTAAT
Source organism: Cirrula hians (assembly GCA_001015075.1). Taxonomy (NCBI): domain Eukaryota; kingdom Metazoa; phylum Arthropoda; class Insecta; order Diptera; family Ephydridae; genus Cirrula; species Cirrula hians. Next base: position 2,408 of record JXOS01031017.1, read on the forward strand.
GCACGCGTTTACATTGAAAATTTTATGAAATTCGAATGCTAGCAACCGAAGTAAGAATGATCACGCTCTGAATTGAATATAACAATTATTCATCAATTTTGCAAATGCAGATATAGTCTGAATTCGTTTTGAAACCACCAATACCTTGCCTCATAACATACATTATGCCATACTCTTATAAAATAAACTTTTTTTTGTTCTTAATCGGATCATTTGATTTGAAATGAATTCCACTTTTGCAGTCGTCATTTTAGAATTTTTTTCATCATTCATAGATATTCAAACAAAAACTATTCAAATTTATTTTTGATAAGTGCCTACTCCGAACAGTTGATGCTTTTATGTAAAATATCATTGATTGGATAACATAAGAAATAAGAGGAATACTACCGCTTATGCGGCCGGCATCCTGCGCTTTCTAAAGCACAGGCCTTAATAAGATAAAAGAAAAAAAAATCAATCAACAGCATCTTACGAATCTACACAAACAACTATCACAATGGTCATAAATATTATTGACTTTTCAATATTATTTTTATCACACCATATACCGTGCGAATTTGAGGAAAAAACAAAATATTATAAAATGTATACTGACAAATAAATAATTTTTATTCAAAACTTTGTTGACAATATGAATTCATACCAACTGTTTTCAGGCTATTCCTCGAAGCACAAAACAAACACAAATGAATAAATGAATTTGAGTAAGAAAAAATTAACATCATTGTATGAGATGCTGGCAAGACGATGATCACCATTTGCTCTGCGAATTTGTTGCTGAGACGGCCTTCCTAAAAAGGATTTCCATTTTTCACACAAAACGCTCAAATAACTTGTTAAGCAAAAACGCCGCTGTTGTTGCAAAAATTGTTGTTAAACAATGAAATGGACAACGCCAACAATATTGATCGCAATAAGCGGTCCAAAGGAATTTTGCGACCTATACGCCACTAACTACAAATATACGAAAGTCAAATCAATGAAATGAAATTTATGTAAAAAAATGATTTGAACACCAGCACACCAGACATCAGGGCCGCACACCCTAAGAGCAAAAAGCCTGCAACAGCGACATGCTGTCTGGCTATGCGGTAACCATGTCGCCGCTGTACGGAATCGTTTCATTTGATTTGTTTTGTTCTGTATTTTACTCTTTGCTTATTTATGTATGCGTCACATATACTATATATACATATATATATATATACATATATATATATATGATCAACCAGAGGCATTATTTTCACTAGTTGGCATTGCCTGGTCAGATATATGCAATTCAGCTGGGAACAGATTCTCAACGCTTAGCGGCACATTAACTTTGGCTATGTCTCTGGTGGCTTTAACGATTTTCAATTCTTACATTCTTCGTTTTCAAAAAAATAACCACTCTTACAGCCAGCATACACTTTAAAAAGTATTTGCCAACGGTCTCCGTTAATTTAAAAAATTTGGTTTCATTCAACTTTTTAGCGAAGATTACCAATGCTTTTATCGCCTCACTTATGAAGAGCGGTTTAGTGATGACAATTACTTTATAAAATTACATTATCATAAGCTGCAATACCTAGTCAAAACAGACAGCATAACAACTCTCAGTCATTCCACTCACTATACTCGGATTTCTACCTAAAATAGATAGATGTCTTTTATTAAATTATAATAAAATCTAAGGTAAAATTTAAGCAAGTTAGATTGAGTTGCAGACCGATATCGGTGATATTTTTTAAAGCAATGAAATTCAATTTTAAATTTTAAGAGGACTCGAGTAGTTAAAGAATTAAAGAGATGAAATTCTATTACTTCATAAATTTTTTAAAATAGTTGCAGAACGCACGAAATTTGTTCTCATAGAGCATTTACCCTAATTTCCCTGAAACGACTATTGGTGCCAAATTTAGTATTGATCTGAGGTCTGCGGGACTGTCATACTAATCTTCAATAAAATCAATCCATTCGTGTACTTTCCAAACACAAAACTTGGAAGAATTTATTGAAAAAAGTGTATATGTTTTACAAAAAACCAAGAATAAATTTCACTCATGTCACTTCCATCAAGCAACTTATATGAATTTCATATTAGTTATTGTTATAGTTAGTTATTATTATATTATATTATCCGATGACAAGCATCTTTAAATCATACAAGGCTTATGAATGTCAAAAGAATTAATTGAGTTTTGTTAATATTTTTATTTTATCGTCAAACCTGGCGTCCTTTTTTCTTGGAAATGTTCGTACCCAACAAATGTTTATTGGTCGGTATTACATAACTTGTTAAGAATTAGAAAACATAATTCTAATTAGTTTAAGATAATAAAATACGGGGTTTATCTTTTTTCTAGGTTAAAAAGTATAAACACATGGGTTAGAGGTGTGGGAGTTGTCATTTGTCAACGTGCTTCAGGTTAATTAACGGTGGTCTATTTGTTTCGTTTCGATTTTAAAGTTTTGTGAAAGTAAATATTGAATTGATGCGTAATTAGTCAAAATAGTATATTATCAAACACTATTACGATTCAAGAACCAAAAATTAATTAAAATTCATATGTTTGTACATATTTTGTAATAGGATGAAAAAATGATTTAGCCAATGAAAAATAAATTTTGATTTTAAGTACGGGAAATTGCTAAATAAGAAAAATTTCTCGACTGCAGGGAGTTTCTGTTAATGTTGAGGTTCACATCTTAACATAAATGAAAGAAAATTTATCAGTGACCTCTTCAAAACGGGAAAATTGTGAATGAAAAACGAAGGCCATGTCTAGAGCATAACGCGAAATCAGGTCAATTGCAGCTGCGAGTAACATGGCACCTTTGCGTGAACAATTCGGACCGAGGTTTGCGAAAGAGATCGAAGGATGCCGTCTTTCAATGCAGGCGACCGGTAAAAAAATCGCGCTTATCTGAGAGAATGGAGAAAGTCGGACTTGCTAAGCAATATTCAAAATTTCGCAGAAAAAATTTTGAAAACGTACATATTGATAAGCGTACAGAATCCTTAAGTTTAAAAGCATTTATGTTTATTTTATTATTCACTTTTAAATATTGAATATTTTTCAGATACTGTTTACTGACGAATCGACGACTCTTGATGAATCCTGTATTAAGAAAATAGTTTAGCATCCATCATCTGTAATGGTATGGGGAGCAACCATTATTAACGAACCTGGACCACATTTTTTCATCGAAGGAACCATGAGACAGGATCAATATAAAAGAGGTTTTGAGACCTTTCAACTTTATGCAAGATGATGCCCCACCGCGAAATAAATAAACAAACTTATGTTAGAGAAAAAATCCCTTTAATTCCATGCGCAGGAAATTCGCACGAATTAAAATCAATAGGAAATTTTTGGAATAAATTGTAGAGCCTAGATTATAGAGAACACAATCAATTTGCTTGTGTATTCTTTCAAACTTGGAAAATTGCTTTGGCGTGATTCAGTGCATCTATTCTTTCATCTGCAATCAATGCCAATGGTCTTGGCGAAACGGTAGGTCAAACCAGACGTCTGCGGATTATACGTGTTCGCTGATTAAACCAGGGTCCAACATGGGGTTGCCATTTGTGGAAGTGCTGGTTTGGAATCACATTGTTTCCGTTACCCATTTTTGTTGGTAAGTCTGTTCTTCCCAACAACGAATCAAAAAGGAAAAATCTGGTCAACACTTTCATTTGAGATTTCTTGATAGATATTAATGATAAATGAATGGAGAGAGTCATTGACGAACGGACGAAAGGACAGGGATACATAAATTTTTTTCGAAGTCGACTGTGGCAATACATTTTTTCGTATGTCTCAAAAATTTTACAGATATTTGAAATGGGTGTTTCTGGGAAGTATTAAACGATCACACATATTTTTTATTATAAATGGTTTAAATAAATGTCAAAATACTGACAAAATTTGATTTACTTTAGATAGTTTGTTTTGGGTAATTGTCAGACCGATGTTTCATCGGTAAACGCACATTTCGGAAACCTTTAAACTGTTACGACCGAAAAAGTGAGACTGTCTATTAGTCTTGACGGTACGTAATACCCAGTACAAGTGATCGGAGACCCATCAAAGTTTATACGAATATGATTTGCATTACCTCAGAAACTAGTCAAGCCAATTCCAGAAACTACAGACAATGGCTTGAAATTCAAAATTCGACCCTCAGATTCTATCGACAAATTTTAGATCAAAGTTTAAATTTCGTCAAGAGAAAACATAATACACTTATCAAAAGTGGGGCCAATAATTTTTGTCAATGCGAAATAAATGATTTATTGTTACCACCACATACATACCCCCAAAGGCAAAATCCATTTAAAATTGTAAAAATCCCCACTTGCAGAAAAATTAAATAAAAAATATGTATTTCTTATTTAAAAATTAAATTATTGTCAAGTAAACCCGGTAAAATTCCCATTATTATATATATATATAAAAAAATTACCAAATCGCATGATGTCGACGTTTTGGTGGTCACCACTTTAAATCTAGAAATTTATTTTAAGAACTTTCTACTTTTCAATTATTGTATAGAAAACAAAATATATGTTATAGTCTGTCAAAACCAACTACAAAATCCCCACCATCCAAAATTTATAAAAACTCACCATACTGCATCAATACCAAATTTCAGCAACTGAAGATGAAACAACTGGCCATTGTGCTCATTTAAGTTGAATCAGGGCTAAAATAATTTCAAATAAATGACATGACACTACTGGGTTTTAGGCTCATTTCCGTGAAATCAGAAGTGAATATTCTACGGGAAGTAGTCACAGTTATATACCAATTCCACTGAGTATGAAGACTTTAAGCAAATTTCAGTAGCGTGCAACTAGCTTTTAGGAAAGTTTCCTCGAAATCGGAAGTAAACATACTATTTGAATTCCCTCAAATTATTGAATGATCTCAGAAAAAAAATTTCATTCACGCGCGCGTCGTCAAGAAACATATGGCTGGAAATGATTATTTGTACACATTCCATACTTTGCATAAACCCAAAATACCCCAGTCTATGACTGTAACAGTCAGCTTAGCCATGTGATACATATAAAAGCCTGAAGGAGACAAAGGTTTCAATAACACAGCTAGCACGGAATAAATGAACGATAAATCTTAATTTACAGGGTTAATGATTTTGTTAAAATCAGACCGCTCTGAAAGTTAATTGTTAACATTATAATAAGTCAGCGTTTATACGGCTCATGCTATTTTGTGTTAATACCGAGCGCAGATAGTGGATTTTCGCAAATAGCGTAAGGACACCACCAAGCTTGGAAAAATCACTGCAGTTTCAAACGACATCCTTGGGTCCTCTCTTATGCAAAGGAAATCAATACGAATTCGTCCATCTGTTTCAGTTTAATACATTAAAGGTATGATCATACACCCTTATTACTGGTGTCGACGTAAACCTACCTTCAACAATGTCATATGAATAATCGGTCAAACTTTCGAAATAATCTGCAATACCTCTGAATAATATTCATTTCATTTAAGTTATGCAAACTATTCAAATTTAATTGATGCTTCCAGCTAATTCCTATTTAAACCAGAAAAATGTACTGGGAGTACCTCTGATTTTGATGCTAAAATGATTATTTTAGAAAATTAGCTTAATACTATAATATCCAATGTAATTCAAACAAAAAATATTAACTGTTAAGACTGCGATAACCCTAAACCCCCAGCTTGGTGTACTGGTGGCACCCGAAATATTCATCGAATCTAGGTAAAGCCTTTCCTGCTATTTGTTGATTATGGACAGTTGGGCAGACGGATGAAAATAACTAGAACAACTACTTTGGTGGTCCTGATCGCATCGATTTACATTTTGATAGGTCCGAGATCCCTGGTAAGGCAATATGTCTTGAGTGTATCATTGGATAGAAATTCATAAGAAATATCAGAAAAAAACTTTAGAATTGGAAATTACATTACCAAACCTTAGAATAAATCTTGTAAGAACTGGTGGAAAATGGAACCCCATTATTTCTTTTCCGATTCCGTAAGAAGTATGCACTTGGTTTTGAGAATTTTTTCTTAATCGTATTGCAATGTAAAGCTCTTATGGAATTTACTTTATGCGAACATAATCATAATGAGACGTTTTTCCCTCATAGTTTATTAAGGTTGGAATTACTCAGCACTCACTTAATATTCAAGAAAAGGTTTCATTCCGCAAAGTTTCATTTCATGCATTTTGACGAATTTATACTCAATACTTTTTTGTGAAAAGAAAACGATAATGATAAGGTTCGTTACCAGCGAACGCATAAAGAGACTATTTAAAATATCCTTTTGAGTGAGTTTATTTAATTTAACTGTTTTCCCCTTTTTTGACCATTTACAAAATACATAGTAATACTCCGTTTGACCAAAAGCTTTTATGCAAAAATTTTAACAGCGAAATGCAATCATGCTTATGATGCCAATGATGACCATGACTACGGCAAAGCTGCCGCTGATATTGATGATGATTATGTATAGTTGGGTACCTATAAAACACCTAGCCGGCTTGTCCGTATTGACAGCAAAGGAATGACAAAATATTTGTTTTTGATGAATCACTGTTTTTTGCCCGTGGGATAAGTAATCCGGATTTTAACATTCAAAAAGTGTAAATGAAAAGCAAAAATTGCTTCAGTGTTTTTAAAATGAACATACTTTGTTGTCGGGATTTTTCAATTTTGTTTACAAAAGCATTTTCGTATTAAAATGTTATATTGAATATATTTAAAATTTCAATAAAAGGGTTTGAATCCAATGCAAAAGTGTACAAATTGGTTCCATTTACTCGCAATGAATCGGAATTTTCAATTCAAATTAAAAAAGAATCAATGACGTTTTTATGCGTACAACATATATACTTATACATATTTATAAATGTACATGGGTATTGATATTGAAATTGCATAAAATATATTAAATGTTACCCATACAATTTCACTTAAATTTCATTGATTTTAATTTATTTTTTATTTATTTTATATTTATTATATATTTATTTTGTCGTAGTGTTTGATGAAAAATGCAAATGCTTCGATGCTGCTCAAAGTGTTACAACAATAACAACTCATAAATTTTGTAAAGCAATGCATGACAATGCCTTAAGCGAATATTACAAAAATTTAAAAAAGCCAAGAGCATAGCACAAAAACCTCAACAACAAAATATCTGTCACCTATCAAAATTCCCCTAAAAGGGCATAACTTGTGCTCATAACAGATACCATACCTTTGATTTCCAAAGACAATTGCGTGGTGTTGCGCAAGCAGTTGCTACCTTTTTGTGTGTTTTCTGATGAAATTCTTTCGTTAAACATATGCCAGGCAGGCTGTGTATGCGCTTGGAGCGGCTTCATATGCAAGAGGACGAGTCCACGTATACGCGTCTCACACGCCATCTATTTTAATATATTACCTGTGCTAGTTTGATATCTGCGCGTACGAGTGTGTTTGCGCATATTTGTATGAATATGTCATTGTGTTTGTATGAATTGCAATGACAATCGATGACAATCAATGTTTGCATTGCATTATTATTATTGGAATAAATGAATACCAAAATTCATGGCTAAATCAATTGCACTTATGCAGCGTCAATATTTTTCCTTTTATGTGCCTTTTGCTCATACTGCAGCCAGTTGCCTGTTTTCTGCTTCAGTTGCTTTATTTGACATTCTACGCTACTTACAATGATTGCTATATACGCGCACACGTTTTCTTTTGTCGCAATTTCAGATATCTGGTCATAATAATTCATTAATAGCTACGTTAAAAAACAAGTGTACTGTGTTTTAAACATTTCCCAATCGTGAATCGATTAATAAGTATTTTCAGATACATCTTGATATTTCCAGAAACAAAACCAATACTAACAAGAATATCGGAAAATGTTTCGTAAAGCTAGTATCTCGAAAGCCCTTACTGATATGCCCTAAATACAAAATGTGGTTTCTAATTTTAGTGTCAAACACATATATGGCCAGAAGTATAATGCTGAACCTACAACCTGTGCATTGACATTTCTACATTATCTTTAATACAGAAAGTCCAATTAAATGAAAACCAGATATCTGGAATACCCCGTCACAACGGACCATACTCGTCTTTTAAAAATTTTTATCATCGATCATAACCTACCTCATCGCGAAATTTTATTGAATGATGTCATCCCATATCCCATATCATCCCATATCCCTGAGGCACCAATTTTACCTAAAAATGCGTAAGTCAGGTCCCCAATCTATTAGTCGGTTCTTAACTAAATTAAGACTTTGTTCTAATTATTTCCCATAAATCCTACAATAAGCCCTTGTTTTTTCCCTGTGCTCATGACAGACAGACAATCAGTTTGGCGAACATCGGAAGTACCAATCTTATAAATTGTATAAGTACTAATTGACGACGTGCATTCTACCTATGAGTATGTTTATTCTTAATTTATGTTCCATTTTATTTTTGTAATTAATTCAAATAGTTAAAATTTCTTATATCAAGTAGAGGATTTCAAAACTGTTAACTCATTCTAAATGCAGTAACTAATTCATGGTCAATGGAAGGTCCCTGAAATGCTGTTTGAATATTGCTTGAATTGGGGCATATTATTTCTAAGATTCAAATATGCTTCAATTAAAAATTTTATATACTTCCACTTTAAGACTTCAATTTAATACTCCGTTTAATTGGGGGTAGCCTATCTATGGGATGCACTCAATAATAAGCACTGCTACAATTTTCACGGGCTAAAAAATGTCTAATAAAAGCAAATATGTAATGATTTCAATCGAATTAAAGTATAAAAAAATAAAGTAGTAAAGTAAAGCAGATAATTCCGATTAATCTATTCGTTGTCTTGCACATTTCAATGCATCCCAGGTAGGGTCTCAAGATAAGCAGCCGAAATTATGAATGTATGTAGCTGGTGCACGAGCCTAAACTTCCATTCAAAAATTTTGTTCACAAACCAAATGCCATCAGTCAAGATTAAAAAATATGCAAGCTATCTTATATACGGGTAGTGGTCTAAACAATATTTAAACCTTTCAACCAATTCTTTCCTACAAAATTTACAGTGGACGTAGGCCGACATAATAAAGTACACAGAAGTGACAATATGAAAGTATTTAACTTCAAATTAAAAAAAAAAATTTTTTTTTGTTCTTAATAAAACCACTGTTCTTGGAATTAAAAGGACAATAATAAATTGAGATTGAGGTCGATTAATTTTTGTGGCCAAATTTAAATAAAATAATATTTTTGGATCACATAGGTGTATTGCAGGTAACTCTGATTTGCATCTCATCAAGATGAAATTCATATCCACTCAATAATAAAAGTTCGTTAAATTTACTGTGGACATCGTGATTAATTTTGCTTTTAGGATTTTTTTGTTCCAAATAAATGTACTAGAAGTACAACTATTTTTAATTCAATTATGTATATTATGGAACATGGTTGGATGCTATGATTTAACTAATGTCATTGCAAAATATGCTACGGGCACAGTAGCTATAAAGTCTGAATGTTGACTAAAAAGAGTTTCTGGAGGCTCGCGAAATATTGCATAAGAACTGCCCTTCTTATAAGTTTTTTTTTTCGATGGAAGGATGAACGGACGAAGAAGGATAATTCAATTCCTGTGATGATGCTGATTATTTCGGTATATATTTTAGGATGTATTTGATCACTCATTCTAGGTAATACAAACCTTCAAAACTAATACTTATAACCTTTGTTGATTTCATTGGCGATGTCCGTCTGTCCGTCTCTGTATGATCAGCATCGTATTTGTAAAATATCAATCAATTTTGATCATCGCTTGTATTTTGTAAAACAAGAAATGTCATCTCCCATAGCCCAACCCTACATTTACCCTTGTAAATGCAACAAAATGAAACTGTTGTATGCTCCCACCAACATTTGCAGAGATAACTGAAATTACGAGTTGTTAAATTTTTTTAAAAATTCTTTGAAAAATTGTTGCAATGGCCCAAGCATTACTGTGAGCTTCAGAACATAGTTAAGGCCTTATGCATGAAAAAGTCTTGGAATGTAATTTTAAGTAAATGGCAGTCGTTGACATAATTAATATTCGTAAATTTTGCTCAACCTTTACGGAAAGGTTCCAGTTCTGGGCGCAACAAAAAACATTTCTAATCATGTTTTTTTTTACTTTAATTGGAGATTTATGATTACAGAAGATATTCGAAAAGACATTCCCAAACAAATGATTTCCTTCAAATCAATTATTTGACATGTGGCTTAAGTTCAGAACATAGTTAAGGCCTTATGCATGAAAAAGTCTTGGAATGTAATTTTAAGTAAATGGCAGTCGTTGACATAATTAATATTCGTAAATTTTGCTCAACCTTTACGGAAAGGTTCCAGTTCTGGGCGCAACAAAAAACATTTCTAATCATGTTTTTTTTTACTTTAATTGGAGATTTATGATTACAGAAGATATTCGAAAAGACATTCCCAAACAAATGATTTCCTTCAAATCAATTATTTGACATGTGGCTTAAGTTCAGAACATAGTTAAGGCCTTATGCATGAAAAAGTCTTGGAATGTAATTTTAAGTAAATGGCAGTCGTTGACATAATTAATATTCGTAAATTTTGCTCAACCTTTACGGAAAGGTTCCAGTTCTGGGCGCAACAAAAAACATTTCTAATCATGTTTTTTTTTACTTTAATTGGAGATTTATGATTACAGAAGATATTCGAAAAGACATTCCCAAACAAATGATTTCCTTCAAATCAATTATTTGACATGTGGCTTAAGTTCAGAACATAGTTAAGGCCTTATGCATGAAAAAGTCTTGGAATGTAATTTTAAGTAAATGGCAGTCGTTGACATAATTAATATTCGTAAATTTTGCTCAACCTTTACGGAAAGGTTCCAGTTCTGGGCGCAACAAAAAACATTTCTAATCATGTTTTTTTTTACTTTAATTGGAGATTTATGATTACAGAAGATATTCGAAAAGACATTCCCATTCGATGAAATAAATTCTAGAATACCAAAAAATGATAGAATTTAACTGAGGATATTTTGTAGAAAAATTTTTATACTCCTCGACAATGAAATTGATCCTGCCATATCGATCCGTCAGTCTGTCCGTCCGTAAAATAAAAAAATATTCTATGAAAAGCTGATGGAAGTTCGATCCGAACATTATTTCGGATACCTCTAGAACACCTTTTTACTCAATATTGATGCCTTAAGACTGCTACAGCCGTAAGAGGTGGTATTTTACAAGGAGATTTTATAATTATGTGGGTAACATGGCATTTAAGTGTTCAAAAATGTAACAAAATTCAATGAACATACGAGGTATTTATAGTCTAGGTATATGGTTCGAAGGTAAATTTGCCCAGAAAAATTAATGATGTTGAACAATTTTAGTGCGATATTATAATTATGATCAATGTGTGAGCCAGAAATGGATATGATTGGATAAAACTCAGAGATACCTCCAATGCAACGATGTTGTCCCAAAAGAGGCTTTGATAGAACAATTATAATAAACGTATTGGAACCGACATATATCTCATTATCAGCTTAAGCCGAATATAACTTTCTTGCTTTTAATTTTTTTTTTTTTTTTTTTTT
>JXOS01031037.1:0-24200 GCA_001015075.1 Cirrula hians
AAAGCGGTGTCCCCGGAGCGGTCTTTTGAGTCTGGCAGCCAAAAATCACATCGAGCTAAGTCAAGTGAATAAGGCGGTTGTGGAACGATATGAGTGGAATGTTTGGAAAAAAAACTACCGAATTATTTTCAGGTAATTGAGTGTTTTTGGCACCAAACGAGTTTCGACTTTTCTAAGACCCAAATCATCTTTCAAAATTGTTTTAACTGATCCAATTGAAATGCCAACTATATCGAGGTCTCTAATTATCAATCGACGATTTTCGAGCACCAATTTCTTCATTTTCCTTCCGGGAGCGTTCCAAGTCATCATCTCGTTTTCTGCCTTCTTTGAAGTCATTGTACCACTAATAAACATTTTTCTGTAACATAGTTGATTCACCGAAGGCGCTCTGCAACATTCTGCACGTTTCCTTGGCTGAAATTTCATGCCGCAAACAAAATTGAATGACACTTGTTTGCTGAGCAAACTCAGTCCTTGTAAAAATTGCCAAAATCACTTTTAGTCGTTTAGAAAATACATGACACTCAAATAAAATTTGGCACAGATGTCACTAACAGTATTACCAACATACAAAATAAAACGGGTTTCCTCTTGAATCGTTAGCAAAGAAATTTAAATTACAAATTCACTTTACCTTTTGAATACAGTAGTACATACGAATATACTTCCCACTTAAACATAGGTGTTCTCTGCTTAAGCTCGGGAATAATTATATCCATTGGATTGTTGCAGAGTAGTAAACACTTATTAATAACGATAAATTGAAATTCAATTTCATAAATTCTGATGACAACTGTGCAGTACAGAGGCTGTTTTCCCGAGGTACCACAAATGTACTGTGAATTTGCCTCTAAAGAGATATGCGGGCCATTCCTAAAAAAGTATGATGTATTGAAGTACAATTTCATAAATTCTGATGACATCTGTACAGTAAAAAGGCTGGTTTTCCGCGGTACTACAAAGATACTGTGAATTTACCTCTAAGACATAAAGAGATACGATGGCTTTTCCTCAAAAAGTATTGCTTGAAGATTAAAGAATGATTTATTGTATGTCGCATAGAACTTTTTATTTCGATTTTACAGCAAAATCGGTCAATAACTGAGGGTACCTTCCGTAAAACATTTAATGAAAACTTCATGGAATTAAGCGGTTATGCCTGCAGACTTTCACGCTTCTTCTGAATTTCGGTATAGACTTTTATGCTACTTTTTTATTAAAATTCTTCAATTTGAGCAATATCAGCCTATATTCGGGTACCTCATTTATGTGTTCTCCACCGATTCCACTAAATGAGCATAATTTGTTAAAATTTGGTATTGGTGATGTTTTTTTTTTTTTTAAATCAATTACTGATGGGTCAGTTTTGGTCGAAAATTACTTATGATAAGTGAATATGGGAAAAATATAGGAAACTTAATCGTATGTATTTTGCAAGAAATTGTGGCTTTTAATTTTACAAAGTACTTTATTTTAATTCAAAATTTAAAAATGACAAATTTAATTAAGACTGAACGTGAGAGTCGACATAGGCTGAGAATGCAATATACATTGCCTTGGAATATTTCGGTAATCATTTCCATTATATTTGCTTTATTTTGACGAAACAACTATGCACAGAAAGTTTGGATTTTCCAATTGCCAAACATCTGTTTTAACCTATTTCAAAACTATGTCAGCATGAGTTCAGGAATTTCATGATCCCTATGTCATGAAGAGCTTAATATCCCGCTTTTGCTACCGATTCTCGAATATGGCAGAATAATATAGGATCCTCAATATAATCCAAAACGCTGCAAAAATGAAGTCCGCGAAAAAACAGTTCATGATGTTTGGACTGAGTTGGGTTATCTAGGGTACGCAATGGATCTTCCACCATATCAGAGTCACTTAAAGCTAATGAATCATCAACCTTAGGAATCTCATCGTTGAATGATGGGTAGTATTGTTTTGTTCAAGCTGCAAGCTAAGAAAAGGGACAATTGTAACTTGTCCTCAGAAATTTCAATTATTGTGCCTCCCAGATGCTCAAGGTACAATGTACCATTTTATTTATCTTGTGTCAGACGGAATTAGGAGCATTTCGAGGAGCATTTCGAGCTATATGTTAAACATAGATATGTTCCCAATTATAAATTTGTTTATAATTAATTTTTTATTATTTTATATTTTAAGATATTAAAACATCTTGTGAAAGAAACAAGAACTTAGTGCTTAAAGCATCAGCTTGTCGTAGCTATTTGGATTTGTTCAAGTAAGTAACAACAGATCAATTTTCAGTTAGTAGTTCGAGATTATACATGAGCAATCGACTGCAAAAGTTCAGAAACTGGAGATTGTAGAGTTGTTGACTGTTTCCGTATGTGGGAAGGCCATACCTTGCACCCTTGCCGAATTATTGAAAAGTAACAGGAAACACTGTTTTTGCCCTGGGTTAATCTTTTCTGGTTGTAATAATATGGGTTCCAGCATAGGTGAGGATTGATATTGCTTTCGAAACAGTTACATCTACATGCATATCAAGCCTTAGTCAGTTGTGCTACAATCTGCCCTGATCTTTCAAATACTCAACACGAGCAAGATCACAGCTTTCTTTAAAGTGTGTATGCGACGGAAAGCCTCTTTAGGATAAACCTGGTTGGCTATTGTTGTGATTATTCAGTGGCAGTCTCTTGAAATCATACCATAATAATTTTAGCGGTTTTGTCTGAAGAAGTAAAACTTTCAAGCCAATGGATAGTTTATAATTAATGCGATAGCGCGTGATAATTTTTTTTAAATATAGTAGGTGTAATATAAACTTACGCAGAGTTTTGTGTCCGCTTGTACGCATTTGACCTGAGCAATGTGGTAAGTTCACGTAATCCCTATATACCGCTGCTACATTGCTAAAATCAATGGAATTAGCAGAACTGTGAAAAAAAATTGAAATCCCATAATTAGTCAATGTCATGGACTCTACTAGGTCGATTAATTTTTAACAATATCGTGCAACTAGTTCATATTTTCAAGTCCAAAAAATATTTTCATATATGTATATAGCGTTCCAATCATGAACCTGTACTTAAATGTCCTCTTCGTACATTGTCTGTTAATGTTTTTTCGATTTTTTGCCAAATTTTATTACATTGTTTAAGGTTATCACTCAGTTGAATGTATTGTAATCTTGAAAGACTGTTTAGGTTTATATACTCACGAAATATATAAACAAATAAAACATCGTTAATTGAGCAGCCACCAAAAATTATGGACAAACTTCAGTCGCATGATAAAAGCAGAATATAGAGATATAATATACTTCAGACTAGGTAGTGGTCGCCGAAATGCTTGACAATTTGGAAACTCTGTTTTCTCGGAATAATAATTTTGGTGCAGTGGACTCTGACTTATCGAGAGTTTATTGAATTTTCGTTTCAATTATGAGCACTGGTTTGCGTCCAAAAGGACACACACTTCACACTAAGTTCTATCCCACAAAGCATTGTTTGCATAATATCTGACTGTCAGTACTGTACTACGAGAAAACTGTAAATGTCAAAGTGGATTTCGAACAATTTAAGCCTTTTGAGGGCCATACATCAATATCAAACTTTTTATTTTAATTAATTTTCTATTTCGGAAAATGTTACTTTTTGTTTATTGGGAAGCTATCAGAAGCCAGCGTGAAGCATGCGTTTGTGTGTGTGCGTTTGCACGCGGCACATAAGCACTGCATGCCCTGTATTCATGCTGAGCTCTGCGTTTACCAGTGTGCTTCTTATGTAAAGTGCATACTTTGCCGTGGAGCAGTGTGGCACATCATTGTGCCTATCCTTCAAACTCACAACAGGTCAATGTTTGTCTTACATCGTTAATAAATGCTTCCATTTTTTAATGCTAGAGTTTTTGATTATTTTTTTGCATTTTTCTTGATATTCGCATTTTAACTTTGAGTTGTTGCAGTGAACGCAACATAATAAAAAGGCCAAAGAAAATTGAACAAACGTGTTGTGTTGGCGTTGTTTGCGCCAGAGCGCCCACTCGCTCATTTGGATACACACGCCGAGTTTTCTTTTGTTTTTTCGTTTGTGCGCGTGTGTGGGCTGCAGTGTTTGTAAACAAATGGCGCGCGTGCAGGCGCGGGCATGCGGGCAATAGGGCGAGAATGCAGTACAAGCCATGAAAATCAATAAAGCGTAGTAAAAGTGTATACTATGCGATTGTGACTTGTAGTACTGGAATTGTAATTGGAAGGCGGTGAGCGCAACGCTGTGCACACTGGAAAGCGCTGCGAGGTAGGACATGATTTGCCTTGGCATACCGACACTGCCAGCGTGCATGTGGTATACATGAAACGCATAGAAAATGTGTTGCCTTGTACATAGCTGAAGTATTTAGTTAAACGAGTGTATGGCGCATGCAATGCAGACGTGTGCTTAGCGGCTTTTTCAGGCCGTGCAAGGCGGCAGACGTGAAACACTTTAGTGTGTTCTGCTTTTTGAGCTCTATACATTTTTGTGTGTTTTCATTTGCAATTTCTTACAATATCCTGTGCTCTTAATTACCATTTAAATTAGGACATGGCATTGTGCTCGAATAGCTCAATGCTGTAGTGTGTATGTTTGCTTATATGTGCATCCACAGCGGCCAGAGCTAACAAATTTAATTAACTCAAACACATGAATATATAATCGTATATTAATATTTTCGAATTTCCGTTTAAGAAATATCATAAAAATTTCTGTTCAGGTTAAGATAAAAACAATGAAGAAGAAGCGGAAAAAACTGGAGCATTGCCTCGTGCAGAGTTTGTGGTTGCTGTAGTGCCATAGTCATTCATCGGTTTATAACTCCGAATAAAACGTTTACCTCCGATTTCACCCATTTTTGTTTGTTTTGTTTTGAAGACGTTTTAATGTTATTATCATATTATTTACGAATATGACCGATGTCAGTCTATAAGTTTGGATACTTCGCATAAGCATTTTTCTCTGATTATACTTAGATGAGTAAATACCAGTTTTTTTCATCGGAAAGTTTGTATTCTTATTATATTTATGATGCTATTATGAATGACTTATGGGTATTATTTAGTCGGTTTTGATTAATTATTACATCGATCTTTATTATTTAATTACTTTAATTATTTAGGAAAGGTTTGGTATGTGGATTTCACCCAGAGTTATGGAGTGTAAAGGCAAGGACCACAGTTTCAATTTCACGGAAATTCGCATAAAACTCAGGTGTTTCAGTCATTTCATGCTTTTGACATTTGGTATGAACGCGTTATGGGGTCATTGCTATAACATTCTACAATTTCCCCGAAATCGTGTACCCTCAAAGAATATTATTTATGAGAACATATCACAAAAACTGATATTTAATTGCAGCCAACTGAAATTTTTTATTCAAATTTCAAATTTAGGTAAGTCCCATAGCATCTTGTAATATGAGCAATAATGGTCTATGAGTTCAGGTAACACTCGTAGGTGTTTTATCACCGATTTCCATTAAATGATTGCAATGATGAGTTTTTTTATCGGAAGCTACTGAAATTTTGCATAGTTCAAGTTTTTGAAGGTTTTCTGAAATAAATGGACGATGAGTTTCATGAAATTGGGTTTGACCACCTGTCATATCCAGCTTGCTTAGTTCTATGAATATGTCTCTGAGAAGCATATTGTCCGAAATGATTAATTCTTTGCATTACATACTTTGCATAAACCCATAATATCTCTTTCAACTTGGGGCTCGTGAAGGAGCGAAATTGGTTCATTAAGTAGGGTACCGCCCAGCTATGCTAGTATCAAAATTCATTTACGCGAACAATTTCAAAATGTCCTACTTTAACACCATGCCACTGGTTTCAGCGTCCAATTTTTTAATAGTTTCATGGAGTTTATTTTTTAATAGTTTCATGAAGTTTGTATTGCGATAAAAAGAGAACGAGCAGCTTTGGTCGCATTGGCTTTTGAATCCGTTTTGTGTTTTAAAATAGTTAGATAAATTATTTAAAGCGGAACGTGCCAGATTCCCACCAAATGCAACTAGCTGATTGTATAAATTCGTCGTGTGGTTCGTTGTCACTGTTTCGTCGAGTGCATACGTGTGTATGCGTCTGATTGTGTATGTTTGAGGTGTCAGTTGGAAATGTACTTTTTAATTGTTTTAATTCAATCTGTGTAACTGCATATAGACTTGGCTGTGTGTGCGTGCGCAACACAAACATTTATCATTAAAGTTAATGCGGTTGTCAGGGTTGTTGTATTTGTTGCTCTGTTTGTAGTTTTAATTGTGGTTGTCGCAAGAATCAATACAACAATTAAGGAACTGTACCGTCTGCCTCCAGCATGACAATTTGTTTGCTTTCTTTTTTAAAGAATTTTTTCACATTTTACTGTTCAATTGAAGAAATACAATTATTTTTTGAAATTTAAATTACAATATTTATTTCGAGTTCTTTGAACTATAACTATATGATATAAAAAAGACAAGCAATTTCGTAATTAATTTATTTTCACAAATTAAATAATTTTGGAACAAAACCCGGCAATATTTCTGGCAACAGATAGAATTATTCCGTTCTCTAGTCTCGTGCCTGAATGAATTTTCTTATTGAATTTTTATTCAATTGAAAATATTTTGTATAATCATTTATTGGTGTTTAATTGCAAGCGTGGAGATTCATCAGATAGTTGATACTCAATATGAAATATTCAATCATTTAAACAGGATAATTGTAACAGTCGGTCAAAAACGACTACAAAATATCCATTAGTTATTCAGTTTATAAAAGAATCAAAATATTGACTAAAAAACAACATAAGCTCGCTGACATTTGGAGAGGCGATTATGTCTCAATGGAGTCATAGAATGTTTTGTCTAAAATATTTGGAAGGGTTTGTCTAAAGTATATAAAGTAGAGAACGCATTATATCCGACAATATACGCCTACGCGGTATATTTATAGGATCCAAAATATAATATTCGATTAAGCTATACCCGATTTAGTCAGAACGATGTCGGTGACTGGGGCAATTCATAATATAGCTTGCTCAAGTCTATTCCAATGTCACAGAAATATACGTCTCATTGTGGAGACAGATTTTGAAAAACTTTTCTATAAGTCGAAGGGAATCTCACAATCCATTAAAACACTTTAAGATACTACTATAAAATGGATCGATTCTTTTTCAAATCTTTAAATGAATACATAGAATTGGTATCCAATAATTATTTATGTTGTTTCGCAAACAATAGAATCAGCAATAAGAAGCGAGTGGAAAAATCACAACAACTAAATTAACTTTCGGTGGAAGCATTATTTCCATTTCTCTTGCTTTTATGCTGTTTTTTATCACTTGAATCATGTCGAAGTGCAACCTTTTCAACAGTATCTGAATTAAGGACAAGTAAGTGAAGTTACAGTCGGCTTAGGCTAACTATGATTAAAATTGTTGAGTACAGAGAAATTCCGTTGAATTTTATTAATTATAATGGATATTTGACTATATTTATGATAATTCAATAATCAAATTTTGTAAAATTTTATTAATGCTTTCGGATAATTTCATAATACTTTTCAAAACCACACATTTGCATTAGAGATAACTATAATTTTCAATCAATAATGCCCGTTTGGGGTACACACATTGTCATTCTGTGATTATGACAACGGACAAGTTTACAGAGAAAGAAGTTTGTGAGATTTTTTAACATAACACTGCAAATATATAGTTCAATTGCCGTTTCTTAAATTACTTACACATGGTTGTTTGTCGGATTAACAT
Source organism: Cirrula hians (assembly GCA_001015075.1). Taxonomy (NCBI): domain Eukaryota; kingdom Metazoa; phylum Arthropoda; class Insecta; order Diptera; family Ephydridae; genus Cirrula; species Cirrula hians. Next base: position 7,773 of record JXOS01031037.1, read on the forward strand.
ATTAACGCATTGCACCAACCAGAATACTTATACTAATCAATTAGAACAGTATTGGCAAGCTAAGCTGTATCGTAATTAGTTCATTTCCGCAAAATAAATAATTATAGATCATAACGGTCGCGTTTATACCCTACGGAAATGATTTTATTACGATATGTTTCTTGGAGACGTGTTCATAAGATAAAAAAAATTCTGCACTAAGCCAAGTCCATTTCGCACTCTGTTTGTCTTATTATTTGTTTCAATAGAACTTACAGAAATTTGGTATTGCTAAATTATTTAGATGGTTTTCTGAAAATAAATTGGCAAATGCATATATATATATATATATTTTTTTTTTTATACGTTTGTAACACACACATCGACTAATCGGATACCTAACAACACATTTAATGATATCATTGGAATCACTACTGTATTCTATATGCCGATGTCCATTCCCAGAACAATCTGAAGTTGGAATTAGTACATATAATGTATGGACAAATTGTAGATTTAAGTTGGAACCAATATTGTTGGCGAATATTACGGGTTCCTTCAATGCCTATGTAGTACGATATAAGTGTTTTAAGGAAAATTGACGAATACGTATACATATGTATGTTGGCATAATAAATAAGCCACAAAAATCGATATGTCTCCATAATTTTTTTTTCTCAAGATGACACTGATATAACCAATTTGTGTCATTTACATCAGATCAGATAAAACTTAAAGATTCCAGCTATATCCTTATATCGACGAAAAGCAGGTTTAAAGACAATTTAAACGGAAATATCATAAAAAGTCAATGATTCGTAATTGAGTTGACACTGGTACAAGCCAGCTATGATTTACTGATGACGAGTGTTCTAAAACGGTATACGGGGAACCCCCAGGACAACTATCAAACAAAATTTGAAGTTTTGGATGAATATGGGGATTTTATTATTTTGATAATTAGATAAAAAATAATTTGTATGATTCGAGTACATTGACGTGTCCCCCAGTACCCGCGGAAATATCAACAAAAGTCCATAGCAAAGATGTTAAAAATTAATATTTGACCAAACGATGATGTTGCAAATGAAAGCAGAATGGAAATGGGGTGAAAGCATTGTGCCTAAAAGTTTTTAAATACTTCAATGCGAATGCGTAAACCGATTGTCATTTGTTATTCCATCAGCCATAGCGATGTTCATCTGTTTGTGACATCGATAACTTCAGTAGATTTTACGAAAGATAGATGATATTTGGTTTCTGAACATACTTTATACAAAGTGACTTCAAGTTGAACAGGCAAGTCCGTAAATTCGGATATATATTATACAACGTTTATTCCCGTTTACAGGGAAGCAACCATAAAAGTCAAGAGTTTCATCGCTTTGTTCTGAAATTGTATTAAATTGAAGCATTTTCATTGCCCTAACATTTCGCATTAGAGAAAAATCGGTCAATAATTTCGAAAAGCTTCCATAGGACAATTACTGCTGATTCCACGGAACATAGCTTCAAATCCAGTTATTTCATTTCATTCTACTGAAATGTGTTCCACCATAACGTTTTTACGTTATTGTTACATTAATTATCGATATGAGCGAAATCAGTCTATAACTTTAAATACCGCTTATTGGCATTTTATTTTCAATTTCGATTAAATTAGTAAATACCAGTTTCGCGTAATACTCGTCTCCAATAATATAGGCAAACTTTATATTAGTTTTTGTCTTTTGGTTGAAACACCCAGAACAGATGATTGTACACATATGAAAATATGTACCGATATGATCAGCATTACCACATTACTTAGCATTACTAGTCATGGCGGTCTCCAGGACTTGAGCTAGTTTTACGAAAAAGCATATTCTATTGGAAAATGATTAACAAAATTTGGATATCGTTAAGATCCGATCAATATTTCGGGTACAGTACATCTCTTTTCCCAAAACTGAGGTCTTCAGTCTACTGAAGCCATTCGAATTTTAAAATTATATATGGTAATAAGGTAGAACGTGAATTCATCAAAAGCAGATGTACCTACAGTACACTTATATCGTCTGAAAAGAGGGTTTAAACCTAAATTAATAATGATCAGTTAACCTCAACGAAATTTTATTATTAAGTAGACATAAATATGATTAATGCGTGTATCAAAAATAAATATGATTGGATTAAAATCAAATGTACCTCAAATACACATATGTCGTCCTAAAAAAAACTTGCGTATCAATGTGATGGATATATGGATGAAAATTAGAGGTCCAAAAGGACTTGTGATTGTAGATATTATCAATGTGTGCAAAAAAATGGGCCTGAGTTAATGAACGTTTGAGGTTTTTAAGTTCCAAATTAAAAAAAAAAAGTATTTTGAATATCAAGCAGAAGTATTTAATTTTTTGATAACTATGTTTATATCAATTTCGAAGTGACGCGGCCAGGCCCATGTAAAAATTACTATTATTTTTATATGCACATGATTTAATTGATTGTGTTTCGTTTTTTAAATGTGTGTCTATTTCACTGTACTTTGTCTTAATTCCTTTTTCTATGTTTTTTGGCTTTTCTATTTTCTTTTTATTTCTATTTGTTTTTTTTTTTTTTGGGCTTTGAGTAATTTATAATACAATTTGATCTACATTCCAGCTATGTGCCTGCGTACGTGTGTTCGTGCATACTTGATTGTGTGCGAATGCGCGGCGTGAAATAAACTTTCATTGAAGGCGCGTGCAAGCGCTTAACTGTATTAACTGTGCCAGCGGTGATCGTTCATAAAGTTTAAGAAATGTGAGAAACTGTTTAGCGTTTATAATTATTACTTTTTTTTAATTTTATTTTTTTTGTTGTCTTTAACTTGGATTTCCTATTTAGCTAACTGAAAATCAATTGTTAATGGCTGTTGCTGCTAGCGATAAATGATGTTGTCTATGATTATTGTTGTTGTGGCTGTCGTTCTATGACAGTTAAGCATGCTCAGTGGCTTATTCTCCAGTTCAAGTCGACGAACACAAGTTAAAACCGGAACTCTTAATTGTAACAAATAAATTTTCAGTTTGAGCAACTACAACAAAAAATAAGTTAATAACTTAATGAAGTTGAGTGTAGAGTGCACACTCAGACAAATTTTAAAATTTGCCCTGTATGTATGTTCCATTTTTTTAAATTGTTCGACACTTGCACAATTCATTTTTTGAGAGCAATGCCCACAAGTACAATCAACTTTAGCCTAACTTGATTTATTAAAAAATTAATTCATTTACTAAATGCAAAACTCAATTTTTATCAATCACGTACGGAGACAATTGAAACAATTGAGAAATTTTTTCAAATGAACTAATTAAACCCAGTACTCGTTACATATATATTTTCATTTGAGTTATTTGTCCTAGAAAAGTTCTTGTATACACCCATGTCAATTGACAGAGGGAATTTAAGATTTCTGGCAGCATAGCAATTGTCATTTCCGATATGTTCTTTAGCGATATATTCATGGAATCAGATAAAAAAGAGATTCTCCGATATCTGTTCAACTGCCCCTCTGGCTCTCTGTGATGAAAATATAATAAGTTCGGGAGCAGTTGAAATTGATCATTACCTTCGGGTGCCTCCTAGAGTCCAACCCTCTAAAATTTTACACAAAAAGCGTTTATAGGCACGTTATATGTCATGACCAGGTTTAATTAAAACCTATTGTCATTATCGAACCTTCATAATATAATTAAAATGGAGATATAGACAGAGGAGTGTTTTTAGTTAAAAATTCACGGCTTTGAAATTTAATAATACCAACAAATAAAAAGGAAAAATTTAGACTGATGGGCATTTGTATGCCAATTCTATGATTGTTTTTGTAATTTTATAGTGCAGGTTAAGCATTAAAATCTGGCTTTTTACAAATTTCATTACTTTTGCTCAAAAATTACACGAGTTATCGTGTTCACGGTCAGCAGGATAAATGCATAGACGGATATCAGTATTAACTCTTATTTTTGGATATTTTGAATATGTCTCTTAGAAACTGTTTGTAGGAAATAATTATTTCTTTTCATTACATACCTTTCACAAATTCAAAATTCCCTCACCTTATGATTGATGGATATAACAACAGCAGATATACCAAAAATATAGAATATCGTGTTGTAAAATCGTCGATTAACTGAATGAGATTTATTTGAAGGCCTAGGCAGTTTGAACAATATTTTCACTAAAATATTGGGTTTCAGAAAGCTATGTATTCAATAGGTACCGCATTCGCTAACATTTGAACTAAACACATTTAAATACGACTTTCCCAGAAATAGTAACAGCGTTTTCGTAACAAAAAGTACGATTTTGTGCGTTGACTCATCAATATGGATGAGACTTGCCCCTATAATCATGATCCTGTATCACAAGAATAGGCTAGAGAGTGTTGTGAACCACATTTGAAAGCGTACGCATCTGTTTTTTGGGATGCGAAAGGACTTTTGTTAATGGATTTTTTCATAACCAGTGAAACGATTTTTAGAGTAGCTTAAGAAAAATATTCGTAAAAAAAGATCGAGTTTGCAGAAGAGGAAAACTGTGCGTGGAAACTGTTTTACCAAACTGTTTTTCACAGGCTATGTAACCGTTCTGTGGAACCGGTTCAAATTCGTGCTGGAGGGATGCAATTCATAAATTTTAATCTCGTTATAACAAGTGTATTGATATTATGGGGGAAAAAATACCGAATCATAAAGACTATTTCACATCATAAAATTCTATTTTTGTTATCGCACCGCAAAACTAATTGCACAGTCTGGTAAAAGAGACATCGTGTTCTCATAAGACTTAGTGTTTTATATTGCTATCATGCACTATAGATTATTTTCTCGGGAAAATCGCAAGATACGAAATCACCTTACCTGAAGAATCGTCAATCAAAGCAGTTACTACATTCAATTTGTCTGTTTTTTGTCTATATTACCTTAAAAAAAATTACCGAAATTGAAATGAGGCTCTGGCTTATAAGTTGGCACGTATATGCAGCTATTTTGGATACCCACCAAGATGTAAGCGCCTTGAGCTTAATAATGCAAGAATCTCACGTTCATAAATATGTCACGATGAAATTTGTTGTAGCCATTTTGACAAGTGGTGATATTGCACTTAGCTAGCAGTGGCACTGCCAACGGCAAATGTTCAATAAATAATTCACCAAGTGGCAGCAACGCAGTCAAGTTTCTAAATTATGTCATGCAAGCAACTGAACATCTCTACACTGGTCTTCGAATAATTCAAATGCACAATTGACAAATGTGATCAGGAAACATACATCATGGCTGTTCATTAGGCACACACCTCGGTAACTGAATGCTAATGGCAACATAACCAACCTGCACACACATACACCCATAAAAATTGGAACAAAAAGAATAAAGTATGAATTTCATTTGACAGTGTGTCAGTTGTGTATGAAGCATTGCAACAATTTGTACGTGAACCTCCTTATGCATGCTCGAGTTTCACAATAGAAAATGGCAAATACAGAAGTGAGAAGCGTTTACAATTGAATATAAAGAGAGTGCCCTCATACTAACTCAAGCGTAGTTTATTAAGTAGGGCAAGTCCTTTTATCTTCCTCGTACGTAAATCTTAAGAATCAGAATTAAACTTATCTTCAAGAGAAACAGAATAATAAATTTATAATTGCAATAGTGCTTTGTTTTTTATTAATGACAAAGGATATCTATCAGTATATGTGCCTAGAAGATATATTCATGGAATCAGAAATAAATTCGATTTAGCTATGTCCATGTGTCTATAATCTCGTTAACTTTATAGCGTTCATCGCATTGTACTGAAAACTGGTGTAAAAGAATTTTTAGGTCGTTGCCATAACATCGAAGAAATTGGCATAATAGGTCTGTAACTTCGAATACCTTCCATAGGTCATTAACTCCTGTTTTCACGACAGTTAGCTTAATCTAGACGTTTTCACATTAAATATTGATATTTAGTATTGTCGTAATATTTTAATGCTTTTATTAATTTAATGGTTGCAGGGTATTATTTATTTGGATTTGACCCACTAATTCATCTATCTTGTTTATTATTTTATATAAATCTATTACGTTTTCAATAGTTTTCAGATATAGACAGTATTACCAAAAATATTAATTGAGTTGAAATTAAAAAGTTAGAAATCCAACATGAACAATAGGACAAAAAAAAAAATAAATCCAGTTTAGACGTACGTTTCAATATGCACCACACTGTCATATCAGCAGGCATTGACCATGAACCAATACCACTGCGACTGCAGAGCTAACATTCTAACACTGAAGTTCAATTGACTAACACCTGTCTACTCTTATGACCTGCTACAAACTGCATTCCCTCAACGGATAATTCTTTAACTTTTAGTTTGATTGTTAACTTTTCAATCCACTTCTTTTCTATAGCTGGCTATTTATTGATATAATTGTGAGCTAAATTCTATTAGCACAAGTAACAAAGTTAAAGACAGTGAAATACACATCGCTTCCAAAAGTTTAACTACAGAAAAGTCACCGAAAGAATTCGTTCAGCTTGAAATACATATTATGTATTATACGTGGAAACCTTCGATTTTCATCCAATTATATCCATTTTCGGTTCACACATTTTTCGTATTTATTACCACACAGTAATGACAGATCCTTAATTATGATTTTCTGCTTGTGGCTAATTTTTCTTAAAATTTTTCTCCTCTAACTCTAATTTTTATTCAATCATGCCCATTTCTGGTACATTTTTTTAGGTCTAGTCAATAACAAAATTTCGTCAAAGTTATTTTATGATTGTAGCTAATTTTGCAGAACACCCTTAATTGGTACTGGAGGTACCTCTACTAATTATCCAAACATGCCCATATTTGGAAATCAATTAGATGCGCTTACTATCCTACTATCCTAATTACGAAATTTCATTGCAAAATATGAACACTATAAAGAAGTTGTTCTAAAAATTTTTCCATAGATGATGTGTGCCAAATTTTGATTAATCTAGTTTAACGTTTTCTAACTAGATTCTTATAACTGATGGACATCGCTTTATGAATTCTGTGGTAATGCTGATCATATCAGTAGCGAATTACTCGGTCTAGATGTTACAAGCGTATGGACACAAACAATATAAACTTGCAAATAAATTGGCCAAGTGTATAAAAATGAATTTGGGGGTGAGACAATCTTAAGTAATAGAAAAGAAGTAGAAATGTTATAGTCGGGTCAGGCCAAGAGTTAGATATACGTCGCTTCCAAAACATTTAGAATAATTCTATGCAAATCTGCTCAGAACCGTCTTTTGGAACCTCATAGGTGAATTCGAGGAATCTCGGAATTTCATCCATTCATGTGCATTCTTGGTACACACAATGATCATAATTATGATTACTGAATAATAAAATATCTTTGAACGTAATTAAATTTTCGGCTGAAATTTACCTTAAGTCCTCTTTTCGGACCACAAAGTTATGCTGGCAGTACCTCTGATTTACATCCAATCGTACTCAGTTTTGGTACACTCAGTAACTATAATTATGTTCACTTCATTCGTAAATTTTATAAAATTTAAATTATAACAGTGGAAAATTCTGCGCTACAACATATATTAGCACCATATAAGAGTCCTGGAAGTACCTCTAATTTGTGTGTAATCATGACCATTTTTGGAACATACTTACATGTTATGAATATCGATCTAATAACGAAATGGCATTGCACCTTACCAATTCTGACGGCTCCAGTAGGGTTAAAGCCAAAATTATTAAAAAGGTGTACTGGCTGTACCCGAAATATTAGTAGATTCTTAACCAAATTCCAATTTTTCATTTATCATTTTTCCCTAGAATGTGTGTGCCGAAATTCGTAAGTCTAGCTCAATTCTTTCTTCCTAGTTTTTGCTTACGGACGGACGGGCGGACGGACGGACGGAAATGGTTATATCATTTCCTGTGGTGTTGCTGATCATATTGGTACATATTTTTATAGGTCTTCGACCACTCATTCTGGGTGTTGCAAACGTACCGTCAAAACTAATATAACAGAAAGGTGAACAGAAAGTAAAGTGAATTTTTATTTTACCATCCTTGCTAACGATTCGAAAGCAGACTGTTTTATTTTTATTGTGGTAATACTGTTAGTGACATCTGTGCAAAATTTTATTAGAATGTCATTGGTTACGCTTGTGTTTTCTAAACGACTAAAAGTAATTTTGGCGATTTTTACAACATCAGGTTTTGCTGAGAAAAGAAGTGTCATTACATTTTGTTCGTGGAATGACATTTCGGCTACGGAAACGTGTAGAATGTTGCAAAGAGCCTTCGGTGAATTGAGAAAACAGAAAAATGTTTATAAGCGGTACAAGGACTTCAAAGAAGGCAGAGAACGTGTTGATGACTTGGAACGCTTGCTTTGAAGGCTATGTCGGGAAACGACTTTTTGACATGCATCGAGGAATGGGAAAAACGTTGGAATAAGTGCATTATATCAATGGGGGAATAATTCTAAGGGGATAAAATTGGTTTGGATTGATATATTAAATTTTTTTATTTAAAACAAAATTCATCTTACTTTTTGTTCGCAGGAGTCGCCAATTTCAGTGGCGACGTGTATAATAACATTAAACATTTTCAAGCCGATGAACAGCCTGCCCAGACAGATTGTGCCCAAAGAGAGTTCTCTTTCCGTAAGTTTCTAAACGAAATTTCAAGAAATTATATTTTTCACGCTTTGGAGCTTAATATTGAAATAGAGGTTCCCGAAATTACCCTCATTTTTGGTGGGCTCAAAGAAATCTCGAATAATGCTATAAAATATCTCGAATGGTACCATAAAAAAAAAGAATAAACGTCATAATAGTAATTGTTTTTATACTCTGCAGATCTGGTATAGAGAAGGCTGCTGATGTTATGGATAAATTTGGTAATAAGGAGGGGAAGCTTGTTGTAAAAGGCAAGATTCGTCAAGATATCCAGGTACCTCCCAGAATTTTCTGTTTATTGCCACATCTTTTCATATAAAAAATTATATTTTTATGTCAATGATTTATTTATAGTATTCTCAGAGCTCTCTCATAATAAAAGGAATCCTCTAACTAACCCATTCGATCGAATATTTCGCGTAGCTCCGGAAGGCCCACAAATAGTATTAAGATAAGTTTATGAATTTATGAATTTTACTTTTAAACGATTTATTTCTATGAAGCAATCTAAAGAAGTTTGTAAATCAATATTCTTTTAGGTATTTTCTTATATTTTGTCTTAAATTATTTGATTGAAATTTTGTTAGATAAGAAAAATGAGATTTTGTTGTCATTTTTGACAGACTAATTTATTAGCGATCTCTTTACAATTCACTTCTGCACATTTTATTGAAGTAACATTCCTGTCATAGATATATTGGTATTGAGATGGGAATCCCCTGTTTCATAAGTGTATGGACATTTTGGGGAATTTTTTTTTTTAATATGAATGCGATAACTTTTGAAATGAATTAATAACACTTATCTTTAATATTCAAAAACATCTGCATTATACAATTCATTCATGTACTAAATATTTTTTTGTTGGTCGCATTATTTTTTAACGCCTGAGTATTTCATAGTCGTCATACCACCCAAGTAAGCAGTAAGTAAGTAAGTATGCTTGCATGTGGGCTATAGAAATGACATTGTATTTCACGCATGAATTAATTTGGATTTATTTAAATTTTATAAATCAGACGCCTTATTCAGTGCGGCATGCCTTGCAACCGAAGAGAATATGCGGAATATGCTTTCATTGCTTTTGCTCCACATACAACAATGTTGCAAAGTATTTGTTTTAAATGACTTGAGCATTTTAAAGTGTTTGTTTATTTATTTATTTTTTATTTTTTTTCCTTTATTTATACTTAAATTATCGTTTGGGTCCATTTGTTGTCGGTTTTTTATACGTCTTTCGTCGTGAAACTCTACAACACATTTAGTGAAATTGTTGTTGTATGTTGTAAAAATAGTCAAAAGCGACATGTAGTGCCGGTTCTGTTGATGTTTTATGTGCGCTAGAGATTCGGGCATTTATCTTGACTTGCCCGTTATTGTGAAGCACGTTGCATGCTTACGCCTGTGTCTGCACGTACGTGCGGCAGTCTGCGCCGACTCGTTTGCGAAAAAGTTTGTTGATCTTTAGTCTTCAACTTTTTGTTCCTGTTTGCTAATGCAGAATGCAAACATCAAAGGAGCATAATTCATATTCTGTTCTCTGCGAAAAGTTTTCAACTGTTCCGTTTCATTTTGTCGATTTAATGTGTTTTGTAATTTTTTTTTTTTTGTTTTTATACACGTTGCCAATGAAATTGGCTAAGTGCATATTGTTTTTCGTCATACGTTTGTAGAACGAGCGATCGGACACGTAACAAAATATATACCTATATGATCAATACCACCACAGAATTCAATATAGCGATGTCCGTCCGTCCGTCTGTCCATCATCTAATTCTAGAGAGAACACGGTGTGTGCTATTCGGCACACATAATCTACGGAAAAATGTTAGATCTAAGTTCGAACTTGGACCTAATCCGACCAATATTTCGGGTACCTCCAGTACACGTATTTATTCCATATTAGGGCCTTACCGCTTTTGCATCCCTCAGAGTTGATTTTTTGCAATGAAATTTCGTAATTAGATTAATTATCATAGCATCTAATCCTGTTTCCTGATTGCTTGACAATTTAAGGTACCTCCAGTACACCTAAGTGGTCCTAGAAGAAGGTTTTACGCAAAATGAGCCACAATCATCAAGTAAATTCAACGAAGATCCATTTATGAGTGATTATAAATAGGAATAATGTGTGTACCCAAAATGGGCAAGTTGGATGAAAATGTGAGGTATCTAGTACACCTATGGCGTCCTAAAAGACTGTTTTCAGCAAATCGCGTAGATCATTGACTTTTAAAGAGTTGTTACCACAGCATATATCATTCAAATTACTGCAGCGATTAGCAGACAGTGGGACTTGTGCAACAAATGACCGCACAGATAATCAAACTGCCCACGCGTACTGCCTTTCAATATGTTGCAACGTTCGGAAGCTGTGTGAGTCAAGTAAAGGTTTCACTCTGGAGCTTGTGCGCCGCAGCGGCTGACTGTAACAATGTTGCCAATGTTTACCAAACGAAAACACAAATTTTAATGGGAAAACTCAGGGGAAACGTGCAATTTTAATGGGAAAATTAAATGTAATGCCTGGAGGGCAGTGAGAAACGCAATACAACAAAGTTTTCGCTGTTGTTGTTTTTGTAATTGTATATACATTGTATATCAAAGTGCTTACCAAACTTTGAAGAATGTTTAGAAGACCCAACATGCAAAAAATTAGAGGCGACACAGATCATGTTTCCAGTACAAACAATATTTCCTGCTTTTCTTCTTTTTTTTAAATACAGAAAAGATGTAATAGTCGGTCAAAGCCGACTCCGATGTCAGTAACATGCGATGAAATAACAGCTATTGTAGTCATTTAAGTGACAGCGGGTGTGAAACGACTATGAGAGATACCTAAAATTATGGACTGATTTCACTCATATCGTAGTACAATATGTGGTTACGTAAGAACATGGAGGAACCATATTTCAGTAGCATTCGACGAAATACCTCACTTTTATGGCAATTTCGATGAAATCGGGAGTTTATGTCGTATGGGAGGTAGTTGAAGTTATGGAATTTTTTTGCTGGAATAGTACAATGTCATTGCAGTTACTCGAAAATACATTTTTTTTTTTGTTCGCACAACATTCGAGAGTATGAACAGAAGCAGTCTAAAATTTCTCATAAACCATTTATCGCCGATTTCACTAAAATGGTGATTCGTTCAGTTTTTCAGTGTATTCATCGAAACTTACTTAACATAGGTATTGTAGAACTGTTTTGATATTTCTGTAATAATCTATAATTTGAATGAAATCTGTCGACAAATTTAGGTAATTCCGTCGGACGGTCTTCCCCGTATTTCACTTAAATGGGGATAAAAACCAGTAGAGTAATCGAAACTTACTGAAACATGGTAATTCTGCATTGTTTTGATATTTCCATGATATTATTTAATTCGACGGAAATCAAATAAATGCATGAAGTACCTGCCAAGGAAATGGACTTACCTGTAGTCGTTTTTTTGACCTATGACATATTGCCATCATGGTTCTATTCAATGAATATATCTACAAGAAGCAAAGAGGCGGAAATAATTATTGCTTTAGATTTGATACTTTACGCAAACTCATAATGCTCTGGGTATAAACAAATGTGCACTGAGTGCTAGCTATTGTGGGCCGGTAATTAATTTCGGTATTGAAAATTTATTCTGGATTTGTGTGCATGCGAATTCTTGACACTGCAATGAAAAAAGGGTTGAACTGTGGCATTTCTCATTAGCAAATTTCCGCGCCCTTTTCTCTGCGCATGCCCCGGCACATGTGTGCCTATAATGCTCACCATTTAAGTGATTTACTCTGCTCTGGCTGCTTAGGGTTCAATGGTACTTCAGACATTGCATTTACCATAACGAGAGCGCAGGGTTCAATGGAGCAACAACAGTTGGCATATAGAAACGTTCGGCAGCGAAACACTTGAAATGTAGTAAAAAGTGGATGGCTCAGTGCAAACGTAAATGCTGCAAAGTGCGCCAAATCCAAATCACAAGTATACTGATATGAATGAATCCAAGTGCAACAGTATATACGCGTTGGAAGGCTCGTGCTGCATTCAATTCAACGGAATTTCGTAGTAAATGCCTATGTATTGGCACTAGTAGTCGTAGTAAAGGCATAGATTGCGTTCTTGCTGTATAAAGCATGCAGTTGTAGTAGTGTATTGGCTCAGCACATAAGCAACTGTGCCAGTTGCATACAAAATGATGCCGTGCTGCTTATTGGCGATTAGCAGAAGTTCCTCAAATCAAGTAAATAACTTTAAAAAAAATTATAAATATATAAATAAAACCAAAAAAATTAAAAACTTTAACAAATAAAAAATGCAATTTTGCTGAATATGCTTATATATACACTGCACATTTGTAAGAATAATTTAATTAATAAAAATCGATTGCAGAAAACGTTTTCTTGTATTTGAATTGATGAAGGATTGCATTGAATTGAAGGATTCTTTCACAGCCGTCATTGAAGCAAGTAATTTGAATTACAACGACAATACATATGTACAACTGCTTGCCTATTTTAAAGTAAACTGGGTTATGCTTCAGTTAATTCTTTTTTAAAACTCCAAATTTGGGTAAGACTTAGAATTATTTGAATTTTTTATACCCATCAGTCATAGAGGGATGGTATACCAGGTTTGTGCAAAGTTTCTAATGCATAAAAGTTACAATTTACAACGGTATTTTACCGAAGATATTGCGATAATGAAAGAATCATTTGAGTTCGTCTTTACGCCCATCTGTCTTACCGTCAACCGGTTCGTCCGTCTTGTGAGAACGATAATGCGAATAATTTTACAGCTAAGGTATTGAACTGAACACTTTTTTCAAAAAGCCGGATCAAGTTCGCGAATGGGCAAAATCAGGCACGGCTACCACACGTTTATATCTCATTTTGAACGATTATTTGGACTTTTCAATACTACTCCAAAAATGGACCCAATTCTTCCAATATTTCCAGCATATCCAGTGCAATCCAAGACTCAAGACAGAAAAAGATTAACTTAGTTCAATTATTTTTCAAAGAATGCATTCCCTTAATTGAAAAAAAGGAATTTTGGTGTTCTGAACCTAAGTTCAAAATATATTCATACGCGTTGCCAATGAAATTGGCCAAGTCCATCCGTACGTCTGTTCGTAGATAAAAACGAGGACGAATGTGCTGAACCAGAATTACTTAATTTGGTAGACATATTCTATGAAAGACTGTAAGATAGAAGTTTTATGAAAATCCGAACGATTGGGTGAAAATCAAAGATACCCCTAGTTCACGTATGTAAGTATTTAATTACTATTTAAGAATGGATATGATTGCTGAACATATGAGTGGAAAATTATTATTTTAACCTCTAACAGGTGTACCGGAGACCTAATAGGTGGGTTTCTTTCTTACTTGTAATACCCATTTGTTAGAGGTAAATTCAATAATTTTCGAATATATGTTACTTGTAGATATATTCATAGAACCACAAGAAGAAAGAAATTCTTAATACCAATGTCCATTACATACATTCTTTAAAGACCCATATCGAGTTTGAAAATGGGCCAAATCTATCAATAATTTTAGAAATGTGGTATAGAATGATATGCATATAAATATACAACAGATAAATTTCAGCGAAATTAGTCAATAATTTTGAGCACCTCCCATAGAACGCTTACTATCGATTTCACTCTTTGATAAAATCCAGCTGCTCCATTTGAACGTTATTGCCATAAAATTGGTAAATTTGATTGAATTCAGTCCATAGTTTCGCATACATTTATAAACTTTTTTTCCGAGATTTTATATTATCGTCCGTCCATATGTCCCACACATATATTCTATGAAATATTGTTACATCGAAGTTTGATTCTGGTGAATAGCCGACCAATGTTTTGGGTACCTCCAGTACTATTTACTCAAAGTTAGGGCCTTAGGACTGCTTCAGCCGTAAGAGTTGGTATTTTGCGATGAAATTGCTTACTATGGTATTAAATTGTGCCATCTAAATGTGTTCCAAATATGCATACGATTGAATGAAAATCGGGGGTACTCTTAGTACACCTATATGGTCCCAATAGAAGCTTTAATTCAGAATTACCCACAATTATCATTTAAATTTTACGTCTGTCCAAGTTTTCATTTCAAATGAGCAACAAATAGGTACATGGGTTGCTGNTCTGTCCAAGTTTTCATTTCAAATGAGCAACAAATAGGTACATGGGTTGCTGGAATGTTGATAATATAGGTATAACCTATCAATATGCCCAAAAATTGGCGGGCACGTATAAAGTCCGTAATCATCTCTAGTTCGTCTATGTGGACGAAATATAGGGTTTTAGTTGAAAAAATTGCAAAAGTCAATGTAGCTCAATAGAATGTGGGACTCTAGATGAGTCCAATATAACAAACGTAACTACGTAAAATAAGCGAGATTGGATAAAATTCTGACGTACCAACGATATGCCGATATAAACGAAAAGAGGGCTTTACGACAGTTAACCCGCGAATTCAATCAAAAGTAAATTATATTTCATAAATGCTTTGAGAGTGGTATAAGGTTTTTAAGTTTCAAAGATGAATATCATTGAGAGATATTCATTGGTAGCTCCAGTACAACTCTACAGTACAATGTTTGGTTCTTTAGTTTTTAAATTCGGGATTTTATGTCAAAATTCTTCACAAAAACCAATATACGTCAATGAAATTTTGAAGCTAGAAGAAGGATTCAAAAGTATGGACAGATACATCTATATTATATCTATTCTCTGAAAAATAAGGTTGCTCCAGTCCACTGATGTAGTTCGAAAAGACGGTGATCAAGAAGACAATTCCAGAGTCGTTAGTAAACTGAAAAAATGTAATAAACAAAAATATGTTCTAGAAATCAGACGAACCTGCAATACCCATATGCTTTGAAGGATGAAGCTTTGAATAGATGAAATTGTTGTAAAACATTCTTAGGCTCTTCTTAGGCTTAGGCTGAAATCAATATAATTTCATCGCTTAATGCTAAGGGGCCAATGAGTCTTCCATTGATGATGCAATTGTCAAACAAAGCATGCCCAGTAACAAATTAGAGAACAGCAAACGGGATTAATGAATAATTACAGCTAATACTGTAAGTTATGGACTGACTTTTCACATTCACCAATAGATATGATACTCGCATTATCGTGATCACAGGCATTTTTATAAACGTCTCCACGGAAACTGGGATATGTGTGTGCCAAAAATGTGATTTCTTCGCTGAATATCAGATATACCTGAATTACAACTATGTGCTCTGGAAAAAGAAACATTATTGAGTTCAATTATATATTATCTATGCGTCTTCTAACCATTGATATGGTTGTTAAAAATTTTGGGAATACTTCATAGAAAATTCTTATTATTAATTAGAAAAATTAAGTTTCTATTCGGATTTCCAGCTGAACTTTTTCTCTTCAATTTAGAATTTGGAAGTGCACTTACTTAGTTTTTTTTCGACGCGGTGAATACGTCTGTTAGGAAAAAACAGTCAGAAATGCTTACTTATTTGCATTATATACTGTGCACATACGTATAATTTGCGCAGTTTATGACTGATAGGTAAAAACATGTATCTGCAGAGCACAGAGTGTTTGTTAGGAACGGGAAATTGAAATGGTGGAAAACTCTTAATTACTCCGTAATGCACATCTATATTTGCCATTATTACAATACATTGCAACATATTCCACACATTTGATCACATTATAGGCTACATCCTACTTAGTGGTATTGCACTGCA
>JXOS01031153.1:5207-16497 GCA_001015075.1 Cirrula hians
AGATGTTATTTTAATTTTGTATAGATGGTTATTATTGTTCCCATAATTGTTATTGTTATAAATATAATTAAAATTATTATATTAATATATATTTACTTCATTTATTAGAATATTGTTATTGTTGCTTTATAGTTTATATATATATGAGGTATATGTCAATTTATATCATATACCTCAAATATTTGTATTTATTAATTTTTTATCGCACTGTTCATGGACGAAATATATTGTATTACTCATTGGTTGATATTTCGGAATCTTGGTATTGATTATTAATTTTTCAATTATGAAATATACATTTCATTTGTTTTTTTGCAAATTTAAAAAGAAACTTTCTTCTTTTGACAACATTGCTAATCTTCAATAGGCTCGCAGGTATTGTATAGTGAAAAGACTTCATACTCTACAGATTCCAAAACTTGTAGCATCGTTGTTAGAGTATGTATGTATGTATCACTTGTCTGAAGTTTTTTATATAATCAAATTTGTTTTGGCGAGTTCTCCTGTAAATATTCTCAACCATAAAAAATTTTTGTTAAATTTGTTTTTACTTTTTCATTAGCAACAACAGCTCAACAGTAATTACAATTTTTTTAAATGTATACAAAAAGAATAAATAATTAAAAAAATTTGTTTCACATAGGCGTTGTCACCCTAGATGATGTTAGTCAGTCCCACATAAAGTTAAAGTTATGTTGCCAAATTATTTCAAATACCATATTATGCCGTTCACTAATGACGAACCCAAAGAATTAATGTAAGTGTTAATAACCTCTATGTTGTATTAATCTTAAGAATTGAAACATACGTACACTACTAAACTTAACTTTAAACTGCTCTAAACTACTTTCTTTAAGATCTAATTTTCTATGTAATAGACCATTACTTCGGGTGTGTAAAAATATCAACAAATATCAAAGATATGTTTTAATGATTATTTACCTAACTCTACAAAATCAATGATCCTGTTTTATTTTAAATTAAATATTCGCTTAAATCATGAGTATTTAGCTCTGCAGCATAATCTGATTCTGATCGGAACTGTTATAGTTCCGTATTTCGGAGGGGTTTAAGTTTGTTTAATAAGTGATTTGGATTCCGGTTCAACCTGGTCGAACCGTCATACCTGGAAGTTCATAATGTTTCGATTCTACCTTTTGCCCGGGCACAAAATAATTATAATTTTGGATTTTCGCTAAACATGGATCGTGCCTACATCCGCACCACCCTTACAATCTTAACATGAACTGTTTAATCAACGGCAATATTCGAAGTTAATTCATGGACAATTCTGTTTAGCAACAGAACCACTTGATATTCCTAACACTGTAAACAATCAAAATAGAGAAGAAACCTGGGTGGATCAAAGCAGCATTTTGGTACCTATACGAAAGAAAGATATACAATATAGAAATGAAACATTATTATTTATGTGCACTTCTCATTCTCCTATTTAATCGGGATGAAGTTTCATCAATAGTGCAAGGCAGTTGCAATGTTGATATGTGATTACAGGGCGTGGTTAACTCCCATTTAACATCCAACGAATTCATCGATAACATTGGCAGCTAACAAGCAGAATCTTTACTTAAGATAATTTTTTAAAACTAAGAAGACCATATACACGGTAATGGCATTATTTGCTGAATTTTGATGAAAATGATGCAGCAAATTCTTATTATTGTGTACTAACTGGACACGGCAGTCACTATTGCGATCCACAAGTCTTACAATAAAGCACGGATTTGTAATTTAATCAACTTGCGATTCTTAATTGTGTGGTTGGGAATACAAATATTGTGGAAGGATTATCCTCTCATATACATGACATTTTCTAAAACTAATTCTATTCCCGTTTTCAAATTTAAACTTCGCCGAGGTACCAGACACTATAATCCAACACGATCCTCGAAAGTTCAACAACATATGTAAAACCCGTCCGGTTTTGTTCACCAGGTAGAAAAACAATGCTCTAATACCTAGACAACAACATTTCCAAAAAAAGCAATTTTATTGTTTGTGTTGTAAATATAGGGAAGGTACCTGTTGTAATGGAATTAACAATAGGTAGTATAATTTATAATTAGATCAAAAATATAACCAAAAGATTACTGGAAGCGTTACAAACTAATAAGGGTAAACTAAGCGTTATGAACGCAGTCTGATCGTAGCTGTATGACGGTACTTTGGTTTCTATGGACTCATGTATCAAACCAAGCACATATTTAGTGTTCCCGCCGGACTTATTATAAAAGATTTCCAATTCTTCCATTCTACGAAACTTGACAATTTAATGGATTTCTTGTTTATTGACTTTTGCTAGTTTGTGGAATTAAAAGACTTCAAGTTTAATCATATTCTAAAAATTTATATTTCGGATTATATTCCGGAATCGAATAAAATTTTGAATTCTTGAAAATGGTGCAATATAACATTTATAATAATTGATGTATATTGTATCCATAAAAGAGCGCGATTATGCGCGTTTCTTCTCAAGCTGTGCATATACAAAGAATTGGCTATAAGGAATTTATATTTGTAAATAATCGGGACGTAATTCAAAATTAAAGTTATTTTAAAAAGTTTCATGAAAACAAGACGTTTCACCTCAATGGATGCATCTAAAGAAGCAGGGTTGTATAACATGCGTGTGAAGTTAACAAAGATTTTCACAAACAATTTTTTAAATAGCGACTAGTACTGGAATACACAAATTTTATAAATTTTTATTTTTGTACTTAATATATGTCATAAGCAAACAAAAGAGTTTGAACAGTTTATTTTGGAAAATATGTTAGCTTGAGATCTGATACCAGGTAAGCATATCCTTGGAGACGATTTTTTTAAAGAAACATTAAATTAGTGCACATTATAGAATCGTGCAATAATGTACAAATCAATATTGATTTGAAATATATAAAGGATTCAGACTTAGTGTGCTTTGAATCCTCACTTTGTACATACAGCTTTTATTTGTTGTTGTCAATGCTTTCAGCGCTAATGTTGGTGTTATAGAGAGGCTTACAGCATTATTCGGAATTTGGTATGTTTTTGCAAGAACGTAAAAATCAAAGACTTAAACACCTTAAAATGTTACGTTGCACTAAGAATATTGCATCTGAAGTGTTAAAACAGCATTAAAGAAATGTCGTTTCAACATGTAAAACATAAACATTAAAAGGAGATGAAATTAAAAAAAAAACAGCAGAAGAAGAAAGCAAAATTATTTTCAAAGGCATGAATATCAATTTTTTTATATATTGTTGCAATAAGATTTCATCAAAGGCTTAATTTATACAAATTAAATAAAAGTTAACTTACTCTGTTTAGTTTTTACATAGCATTATAAAATTCCGAATAATTTTGTGGGTCACTTTATATCATCAGTATGTACTGGCAATATATGGTGGTCTTGATTCTCATGCACTGAAAATAAGTATTCCATCAGATAAAAGTACGCAAGAGGATGTTTTATTGAACAATGGAACTAACACATTAAGAAGGAGAACCAAGAAATCGTATATAGATAAACATTATTAATTTTTATTTAGTATTATTTTGCTTCATCTGTAAACACCACCATTTTGAAGTCATCATCACGCATTCTTTTTCAGTAACCCTAATTTCGATTAAGTGTAATCAAAATTTCTTGTGTGCTCCAAAAAGAACAACTTTTGTGCCGAATAATTTTTAATTCATTACATCTGGACTATTGTAATTCATTACATCACTTTGAAGAAAAACGCAGCGAAAAGTCAGCATATTTTAATAAAATTTTATGGTAACCATGATCTTATTAAACGTGTGTGTCAGAAATGGTTTGGACGGATTAAAAGAGTCAATTTAGATTTGGATCACGAAAAATGACTTGGAGCACCAGCGAAAATTGAGAATGAAGAATAGAAGGCAAGCGTCGACGAAGCCCCATCACAAACGCGACAGAAGAGACGTCGAAAACTGTGGTTTTTCGCTCGAGAAGTGACTGTTGATGAACAGTTTTTATTATTATGATAATCAAAAACGTAGGGATGGACTCTCCGGCCATGCTTCCAAGCCGAAAATTCATAGCGAGGAGATCATGCTGTATCTATAATGGGACTAGCTGGGTGAAGTGTGTTATGACCTATTCCAATCAAACGTCGAAAATAGATGTGTTTGGAAGAAGAATTGCAAGTCAAACGGGCACAATAGTCGACTTTTTCGACGAATTAATATTGCAACCTGTTTATGTGCTAGAACATGTTGTGGCGTCCGTTAAAACTTACTTAAAACCACTAAAATGTGTAATTCCACACCACCATATGTAAAACTCACCACCATCCGAACGACGAATTAATATTGCAACCTGTTATGTGCTAGAACATGTTGTGGCGTCCGTTAAAACTTACTTAAAACCACTAAAATGTGTAATTCCACACCACCATATGTAAAACTCACCACCATCCGAACGACGAATTAATATTGCAACCTGTTATGTGCTAGAACATGTTGTGGCGTCCGTTAAAACTTACTTAAAACCACTAAAATGTGTAATTCCACACCACCATATGTAAAACTCACCACCATCCGAACGACGAATTAATATTGCAACCTGTTATGTGCTAGAACATGTTGTGGCGTCCGTTAAAACTTACTTAAAACCACTAAAATGTGTAATTCCACACCACCATATGTAAAACTCACCACCATCCGAACGACGAATTAATATTGCAACCTGTTATGTGCTAGAACATGTTGTGGCGTCCGTTAAAACTTACTTAAAACCACTAAAATGTGTAATTCCACACCACCATATGTAAAACTCACCACCATCCGAACGACGAATTAATATTGCAACCTGTTATGTGCTAGAACATGTTGTGGCGTCCGTTAAAACTTACTTAAAACCGCTAAAATGCGTTATCCCACACCACCATATTTAAATCTCACCACCATCCCTTTTGATCAATACAACATGGCTGGGCTGCGCAGAACTTTCAAAAATTTCAATACAGTCAAAACGTGGATCGATTCATGGAAACGGCCAAATAGCCAAACTTTTAACAAGATAAGATCTTTCAATTATCAGAAAGACGGTTTCAGAAAACCAGTAGACTACCGGCGGACAATACTTTTTACATCATATGTATAACAAAGTTTTCACTCTAAATCGTACATTTTACTTTGTACATCATATATATAACAAAGTTTTCACTCTATATCGTACATTTTTTGAAAAAAAAACCGCTCGAACCTAATTATACTTTTAATATTTCAGAATAATTTGGAAAGTTAATTTAACATTTTCGTTCGTAACTATTGGTTACTTGAATTTAATTGAAAACTAATCAATTGTTATGCTATAACTTAACTTAGTCCAAAGAACAAGGCGTAGGTATATTTTCGAGTGACGACATCTCTAGTGAGTATGAAAACTGCTCTGAATCTAAATTTACCTCTCAAGTCACTTCTCTGACCTGCCAAAGGGTTAATTATATATCCTATAAGTCAATTAACTGTTTTCAGAATCATATCATGTTCTCCCTTCTCTATCATTCAAAGCAATTATTTTGAACGCTTAAAATTTATATTGTTCTACTTTCTGCACATATCTTTGTTCTATCTTTATGGCTCAACATTTAACAAGCATATGATGTGTCGTGTGCAGATCAGACTTCTGTTTGCTAAATTTCAGGAATAAGTGAATGACTCGCAACGCAACTTGGACTTCTGACACCGGTCATACCTAACTTTTCGCGATATCTTCACAGGTTTTTATAACCAAAACCTTCGGTTATGTCAAGTGGGAAAACTGTTTCACCTGCTACGCAGGACAAAAAGCAAATATCAAGGTATTGTTTTCAATTAGACTGGGTCGCACATACAAATTGCAATCGCGATCTAAAGCTTGAAAAGTGTTATAAACGGCCTCGAAAAAATAACAATGGTTCCATCCAGGACTTGTATTGATGAATTTTATACTTCGCGATTCCACTCCGTGGAATCAGTTTGAATCGGAAAACTTCAACAAGCTGTTTAAGAGTTATTAATCATACTACACTGTTTGTAAGAGAATCACTCTGATTGGCTTTTAGGCCATCATTTCTGAAATAATTTTCAAACGGCCCTATCGTCAATGGAAAACCCTTGTTTGATGTTTTAACAATGTACAAGAGTGCAGAAGTACGACCATTTTGAAAATTAATCCTTACTTCGACCCATGATAGTTCCATACAAATTCCCTTCAACAATGGCTGAAATTATTTGATCGGATTCCAGTCGAACTGACAGAGTTCATGTAATCTGCATTACTTGAAGCAGGCTAAATGTTAACTCCACAAATCCTTTGACGGTGACTTTGAACGAGGAGGCTATGTGATTTTCATGATCCTAGATGTAGTGAGATATCTTAGAGATAGGGATTGTACCGCCTATCATATATGCCGTTGAAGAGCAGTTTTTTTATGTCATAAGCAGAAGAAAAACTTCGCTTCAACGCAGTATCAAAATAAAAATGAAATCGAAAGCAATCTAGTGACTGATACGATGGCTGCTCAGTGCCGTCCATGGTACCATGGTACCATGGGTCTTACACCCTAGGCAAACACAAAGAGTTAAGGCCTTTGTACGTCATGATGGTTGTGCTTTAATCGTTACCTTCACTTTTCACCTGATTGGCAGCTCTGCGACGAATTCCTAATTCTCGTTTAGTACTTCTTTTCTTTTGTTTTTTTCATTATACCAATACGAGTTTTATTTTTTATTTTTTTTTAACAGTTTTGTAAACAGTTACGGAATTTGAGAATTTAATTCTTATTATTAAATTCGAGCAAATTGGTTTCAGGTTGTACGGATTCTTTCTATGAATTTTAGTGCCTAGCTTAAGGGAAGCTAGTGCTTCCATCTATACAAAACACAATCAAAGATATGAAAAAAAATTTCGCAATAAAACTGGGACTAACAAAGTCACAGAACTAAAGTCAATACACCACTGTGTACATGGGAAAAAAGGCTTCCATTAGGATTTTGTAGCTAAAATGCACAAACAATTACAGTACTGGTTGGATATATTTCCAGTTGAATATTCCAACATTGTGATTTTTGGACAATGGCTTAGAGAAACTAGTAGTACAAATTTGAGCTCATATATTTTTATATGCCTATCATGGTACACATATTTAACTTCATATTTGAAGGAATTTTTTAGCATAGTTTTCTAGAAGTGTTCCACCCAAACTATTAATGAGAAAGGATTAAATATAGTACACGAAGAATATTGTTTAAATATTCAGGCTTCGCAATTTCTGGAATATTATATATAATAATATATATATGGGGTTCATTACAACTAAAATTGAGTACATAAGCATTTTTGGGTCATTACCATAACATGGATTTTACGAACATAAGCGTTAAATCTAGATGTGTCATCACATTGTTGGTATTGAAATTGGATACATTGTAATAAAATTGGAAAATTTTACCAAAATGGGGCAAGAGCTTAGGCTACTTTCCATGAATGTTGTTCGTATTCCGCATAAAAGGAAGGTGTTTCATAGGATTTTACCGGAATGTGGTACAAAGCTTTTTGAGATTATTGCTATATTATTTTACAAGTGAATCAATATCGGTCTATAACTACCGTATTTTCCTACGATATGAATGAATGTTCCCGATTAAATTTAAAGAAGTGAATACCGACTTCTACATCGATTTTGTTTTGTGTAGTAGTGGTTTAAAGCGTTTATATTGACTTGAGGGAACCAAATTCGTAAGAGCATAAATACCTATTGTGAGGAATGTTTATATTAAAATTAAATTATTGAAATGTAAATCGGCGATCGATTTTAATTCGGGTGTCTACTTCGGACTTCTTAATAGGAGCCCTATGAGAACAACAATTCATTTTATGTATGTTATGGATTGAAGAGTTAGCTAACCCCGGACACCTACAGAGAATATGTGTGGTATCGAAATTGTCATTTTCGTCATACAGTGGACATATATCGATGGCGCTCAATCCCAGCCTTTGAGCGTCGGTAGCATGAGCGATGTTCGGTCCATAATGACCAATTGATTGCTCTTTGCGGAGCTTTCGTGGGGCCATGAAGTCCTGGCCGCACTGTATATTGGCTCTCGCTGCTATCTACTGTTAGACAGCTGCTGAAACCTTTTATTTATGGAAAGATCCTATGATGTTATAGGAATTTTTAAAGCTAAGTGATTCCTCCCAGGGTAGATTCCACCCCAGCCAGCTCATCTGCTTTATCATTCCCTTGAAGTCCACTGTGTCACACGATGCAGGTTAGTGTGACCGTGTTGTCTCTGGCAATCTCATTGAGAGATTGACCACACAAATAGCCGCCTGGCTGTTCGAGAATATTAGAATGCCCCTGCCCGATATCCTATCCTCGGATTTTAGGTCTGGCGAATGTTTTATGGCAACTTCCTCCGATTAGAAGACGCTGCAGTGATCAAGAATTCAAGATCAAGATACTCGTAAGTCACATTCCAGAATATACACTTCGAATCCCACCTTGTCCCTCTGCTTGGATCCATAAATAAAGACGCAAAGGTTATCGTCTGGTACAAGTTTCTCATTCTGCCAGATAACTCTATATAGTATGAGGCATTCGAACTGGATGGTTTTTGCATGGTGGACTACCTTGTAGTCGATGTCCCTCGGGGGGTTTGCCTCCTGGATGATTACTGAATGCCACTGAGCATTCCAGCCCACCATTGCACTTATGCTAACCGCTGATTTTTGCGCGATGGTCGTAATTAGGAGGTGTGCTGGGAACATATTCAGCATAGTGGATAGTTCATCGGTTGGGGTTGTTTTCAGGCCCCCGATGTAAGACGGCATGCACTGTGCAGTACATTCATAGGCTTCTGTCTGCAGCACTTTCGCAAAGCGATCCACCATGCAACCAATCCGTAGAATTGTTTAGGTTTCAGCACTACTGTGAAGAGCCAGTGTGTAATCTGAGTCCTGCCTCTGTCGTCTACATTTAGTACCCAGTCTAGTTTCCTGTCGAGGATTATCCCTAGGAACTTGGCACTTGGCCTGTCCGCGAGGCAGATTCAGTGGAGGGTGCAATTNTGGCCTGTCCGCGAGGCAGATTCAGTGGAGGGTGCAATTCTGGTCTGGATAGTAGACTGCTGCAGAAGGTTAGACGCCCTGTGTATAAGTGGCTTCACTCTTCTGAAACCCACCGCTATTTCAGCTTCCTTGCTCCCGGACTGGTTGGCACTCACCTCCATAAGAAGGATCGTCCCAAGCTAGCGGCCCTCTTCAGGTTCACCTATCGTCAGTACCCACCATTCCGAAGAGTTAACGGCCTTATTGAATAGTTGAATTGACCTCAGAATGGTTGCGGGGTCTGAAAAATGGGCAGGAACTCTGATTCCTGTTGGCCTTCTGGGTATATGCGTTCTAATTATATTACTACCTAAAAAATGGAACTTTGATATCGTCAATTATAATAAAAATGTGTATTAGCATAAGAAGAATGGAAACAACCGGATTTGAACAAAACTGCAATTTTTTGAAAGATGTATTAACAAGTTACATCTAAATTTAAAAATATACAGTTTGATTCAAGAATAGTTGTCTTGTTCTTTATTTCATTCTCTTCTTCGTGTGAATGTAATATAACTCGAAAACTGTACTTTCAAATTCAATAAAATTTGATAAGAACATAGGAGCATTGAATAGCTTATCTTCGAAGAAAAGAATGCCTTAATTTTGCCTCAATTTTTTCCATTTTTGGAATATTCTGGATTACTCCAAAACTGCTCGTGTTTGGAATGGATACTTTTATATGTGTAAAGTGGTATATTAACTTAGCATTAGCTGCCTACAGTCTGTGTGCAATTCATGAAATTCCGTACAAATAAAGTTGGGCATGGAAAATTTTATGTACATATAGTAAATTAGGTTTTACAGTTTTCTGTTCATATTGCCTTCTGATATAAAACTTCATATATATTAGCCAGTTATTATTATTTATTTATGGTTGAATATTAAGAGTAGTATTCATTATTATTTTATTAAAGTTAGTTATTTTATATTCTGTTTAGGATTTATCAGTGCTATTTCAAATACTGCATGAACATAAATAGTTTAATTAATACTACTCCTAATCATTCATTTGGTTCGATACCCACCGTACCACGTTTTGTCTCGGAATCGTTGTTGGTAACAGTGTTGATAATTTCACATCTATTGGTGAAGCCGAGGAATTGCCGGATAGTTTCGGGAATTAACTCAAAATAAGGAATCATGCCGGTTACAGAGTCCAAAAATCGACGTGTACAAAAGCCTGTGTAGAGCGTACTACACCTGTATTAGTCGTACAGTTGTGTTAGACTTGCCGTAATTTATACCGCCAGCCTTCTGTCGTGGCCCCTTTTTCATTTGTTCACTTAATTGTATGTATAGTGTCGATTCTCCTGTTTCTTCCGCAGTCTGAGTCTAGATACGTGGGTTAACCAGACTTATTTTTATAAACTCCCATGTCGGCTAAGCCCTTGAAGACGAAAAAACAAAAAATTGGTGGTCTCACCACCACAGCATTAAACAGAACTCCTGCCATCACAACGGAGCTAGTAAGCCATTTATTGTTGTTAGTGAAAAAGGGTAGTGTTTTGATAGTACCGTTTTTAATGAAAATTTTTTCCTTAATGTAGATAGAACAATACGGCACTATTCAACCATATGTATCCATCTAGATCGTTGGTTCACTACGGCCAATCCCATCATCAAGCAAAGGTTACATATATTAATGTTGAAGTCTGATCTCATACCTTGAAGATGACCATTGTAGTAGAATTCTTGCATTTCACTCAATAGATGAAAATATTTCTCGCAATTGTTAAATTGTGAAAGAAAAGTAATTTCTGTTTTGCATGAAATTTATAAAAGGACAAAGCTCGACGATAATACTAGAAGGAACCAATATACCATCACTAGACAACTGTCAAACCTATCACGTTCGGCCATGTTCCCACAAAAGTGAGATACTGTCGCTTGGCACTTTTGCAAGATCTGAAATTCGATGGTAAACTAACTCACACAAGTAAAGGAACGAATTGTTTGAATTATTATTGAATTATTCGAGCTTATATCAAAATTATAATGCTATATTTTAAACCTTCGACAAGATTATTTTAGTATTTAAATTAAGTTGATAGCAAGAAAAAGGAAAAATTTACAATTACAAGTTTTTAACAAGGAAATTTGTATATTCCTAAGGTTAGCCTTTGCCAAAACATAATATCTTAAGACTATAGAATTAACCCAGCAGCT
>JXOS01031250.1:6261-23786 GCA_001015075.1 Cirrula hians
AAAAAAAAAAAAAGAATCTGAATAAAATAATAATGGAACGCACGCCCTTTTATCAGGCAATTGCAAAAAGAATTTAACTCCATCTTCAGATGGTCTCATGACTTTGGATGAAACTTATGCACTTCAAACTATATCAAAATTAAGTTACCATAGCTACGACTACTTACACAAACTTCCGAAAAACTTAACTTCTAGCACATTTGAGTCCGCTATGAGAATAATGATCACCATCAGAAATGTTGGGCTTTTTCTAGACTCGGAGCTACGATGATATGAACACATTAATTACTTGCAAGATCAGGAAATCCTCATATGTCAGCTTAGCAAATGTGTGTGGAGAAATGTCCTGAAGAACAGCTTCAGGATTTAGAAAACTATCAATAATGCAGAAAAGCTTTTTAAAAATCTTTAGAAATAATCAAACGAATTTTCCCGAGTTTCTTACAACAACAAATATGTATAAAATAATAAAGTTGGACCTGTTCTATAGGGTCAATGAATATAAATTGGCAATGGAAGTACGATTTGGAGTGCCGAAATTATTATATTTGTTAAACTCTTGCCGGTCATAATATCGAATTAGTTTCAATTCAAACTGTAAACAATTTTTTAAACATATTATACCCCAAATTAAAAATGGTGGCCATGCATAAGCTTACATATAATATATTTCTCTTTATTTATTATCAGTATATTCGTACTTTTTACTTAAGTACATTATTCATCTTACTCTCGCCCATCAGTCATAGAATGATTTTGCGAATAAGTAAAAAGCTAGGTGTTTCCTTGCATTCTATTGAAATTTGGCCCGGAAGCATTTTTGGACCTCGGCCACGATATTGCAAACTTTTAGCAAAAAAATTGATTTCATGGAAATCAATAAAAACATAGGTGGTTCATTGCATGCTACTGATATTTCGTACATACGCATTTTTGGGTCATGACCACAATATTGAAAATTTTCAGCAGAATCGGTCAATCACTCCTATAGGATATTTACTTCCGATTTTAAGGAAATCAGTACTTAAGAAGTAGGTTTGGACCATTAAGTCAATGGCCGATCGAAGAATTTTATTAATATCGGGCTATAATAGCCCTTAGGATCATTCATTCCCATTTCACAAAAAATAGCTTAAAACTTATATGTTTCACAGCATAATACTGAATATGTTATGAGAGCATTTGTGGGTCATTCGATAACCTACTACAATTTGAGGAAATTTAGTTCATAATAAAACTAAGATTCAATTGGACAACAATAAATTGATTTAATGGCGCTGACTTGTTGAAATTCAAAATTTTGGTACAATGCATCAATTTTGTGTTCTAAACATTGTTTGAAAAATTTTGTAAATTTTTTTTAATTAATGTTTTTTAAATGTTTTCTCACATCCAAGCTTCATATTAGTATTTAAATTTTAATTTGATTTTCTGTACTTTTCCTTACTTTTTATACATTATACCTTACATTTTTTACTTTTATTTAGAGTGGTCTGGGCTTTTCCCAATCCTTGCCCAGAAATATAGAAATTTTTAAATAAGTAATATAAATAAGAGACGGATTGATAGAATTAAACAGATGAATGGAATAGTCAAAATATTTACGTTTTCTTTTATTGGTATAATGTAATTTCATATGCATAAACATCTTTAATCAAAATCCCCCTCAATCTACATATAAATTTTATAGATTTAAGGGAAAAAATTGAATTACAAAAAAAAAAACGATTAGGTCCTTAGGCGACTTTGTACAGGGGATACCAGAAATACTAGGCTAATTGCTCTGATTTTTGGATAGATTCTTAAGACTCTCCAACAGCTATGCCCCACAGCTTACGAGTTTCGCGTTCAGCGGTTGTGTCCATTATGCATAGTCCTACACCGTTGTGAAATACCCCATCTACATCCAGTGGCACAGCCGCATTCCCCTCCAGCCGCGCAGCAGCATCTGGTTGAACGAAGGATACCCCTACTTCTACAAAGGGCGTTGCGGTAGGGTCTAGAATGCGTTAAGTGAATAATGCCGCAGTTTGATTCACAGAAGGATACTATTGAGCTTGATGGAGGGGTTTCCATGTCGGGACTGAAGGTCATGGGTCGAGCTGATCTTCTTTTAACAGATATCTCAATCGAGCACCCGGCCAGTATCACTGTTGTTAGGGACCGTTACTGGTATAAATCCAGGCTACATGTTGTAAGCATTTACAACTAGGGAGGGTCTCTAACCCCTCGTACAGTGTGTTCTGCTGTCCGGACCTGTATCAAATGATGATTTGCGGGCTTCACTACAGAGAGTTTAACATGTTCCAATATAAACAGATTTCGAACCTGTGGTCTTATTTAAAAAAAAAAAAAAACATCAGTTTTCGTTTTTCTTTCGTTACAACAAATAAAATACCTCGACAGTGGCTTTACAGACTTCTGATGCCACTATATGGCTCGAGCCAGCTTAGCTGGAGGACACAACGGCAAATCAGATTATCAACACCAAGTTAGCCAGTGAACAGGCACGAGACTAGACAGTCATTGGCAGGTCGATACCGAACACTCCTTCTCTGACCACCAAAAAACATCCTTTAGTATTGACTCTGTAGGATACACCCATACCACTTACAGTTTATCCTTCAATAAGATGAAGGCTAACTGGGGTTCCTACCGGGAATCCGTAAGCAAGTAACCAGACATAAATGTTTTTGCCCTTCTCTTTCACAGAGATATTAATAGTGCGGCCCAATCTCTGGCCACCTTATGGCAAAAAAAAAACACTTTTACATTATGACCTCGGATCAGAGATAGGCGGTCCAAACAGCGTTACTGGTTGGACAACGAACTCACCATTGCGAGGCACCGCAACAGAAGGCATTTAATCAGGCAAAGGAGTCGACGGACTTGCAGTAACACAATAATCCCTTTCGCGAATACAAAAAACTAGTCAGTATGAGAATTTCTGGCAGACCAACGCCAGAGACGTCTAGATGCTAGAGCAAAGTTCTTGCCTCTAATCCCTATATTCCAAATTACCTAAGAAAAGATTCCAACAATTATCCATGAAAAAGAAATCCATGCAGACCCTTAAGGGTGCTGTGGAGGTTCGCCTTCCATGTAGTAAAGACGGACCAGGTGGAGCGGACATGACCACGGTGTCACAGACATCCCCTAGTCATCACAGATGATCAAATAAGATCAGTAGCTTTGATAGCTAGAGCTCACCCGTTCCCGGTGCCATAATTCAAGCAAAACTGTAAAACAAAAAATAAATGGAATTACTGCTTTTGACAATGTCTATGTACCGGTAGAATGGATTAAATCCAGGGTTGTTTTCATCCTATAAGTAGGCCATACTACTTCATAGAAAAATGACTAAACACCGATCAGTTTCACGTGGTTTCTGGGATACTTCTTAATAGAAAACTCAACTGTGTTAGAAGGTATACTGTTCTAAGGAGTGGTAGTATGTTGGGCGGTCTGCCTATCGAGATATTGCGAAGAGCATGAGATGCTGGAGTTGGCCACAACAGATATCACGTATCATGAACGTCTTCATATTTCTGTAACAATATAAAAATTAGCTAGCAACCAAAGAGTGAGAAATCATGTCCCACTGTTAGGACAACCTGGCCAAATATAAAACCAGCGAGAAGCAGTGATGAATATGGACCGAATATCATTCATACAACGGTAGCTTTATCTTTCCTCTCTAAGCCCCTATGCGTTCTAGCGGAAATTCCCAATATTTGGCGAGAACAATGACAGTTTTGACAACAACACACAATTATTAAGTGTCCAGGCCTATCGAGATAACGGTTGTATCTCTTGGGAGGTAGCTCGGTGGAAATCAGACAGGCCAATTTTGGAAAAGGCAGAAAATAAGAGAATAACGGACAAATTTCAAAGTCTAAGTCTAAGTGATCGTATCCAAATGAAGACATAAAATTATAGTTTTATTGAATGATTTTATTTATGTACTGACGCACTTCGGTCCATCGAAATTTGTTTGATTCTATGCATGTTTGTCCAAGAAACATTAAGTGGAAAACAATTATTTCTGTGAATTACATAACTTGTCCACACTAATAATATGAACACAATTACTTGCGTTATTTTGGAACAACAGTAATAAATTCATATTTATAAAAATCAGGTTTGAGAATGGGATAAATCGATTCATAATTTCTAGTACCTAAGATTTTCATCCATCATGCCCATTTTTAGTAGACACATTAAAACTTAAGAAAGAAATTTCATCGAATTTTATTAAAACCCTCTTTTCCGACCAACTAAGTGTACTGGATGTATCTCTTGTTTTCGTCAATTATGTCCGTTGTAAGTACACTCATTGAAATTTTTTATTTTATCTCGTTTATAAAAATTTCTTGAAATTGATTGATGTTCGTCGTTAAATTTGCCTACACCCGTCTTTTCGATCTAAGTAGATGTACTTGTCTCTGATTTTCATCCAATCATGCCCTGGTTTGATACATCCATTGATTATATTTATCCCACTCATTTAATTACTTTTTCGGGAATATTTTATTGTTTTAGACTCGCTCTGTGGCAGAGTTAGGTCAAATCATAAAGCAATCTAGTTTACAGTACCAAAGCTATATATTTACATAGCTATACATTTATGCGCAAGCGAGTAATTATGTTATTTAAACCCGGGTCTGTTTTGTTGTTTTGGAAGATTTAAATCACCCCCTGTCTCTGGGTTGAAGCCAGCTGATTCAAATTTTCTTTTAGCCAGCAATGTCTTAAGCAGTCTTGGGATTTCCTTATTCAAAATGGATGGATTTAGACTCCAATTAAGTCAGTCTATTGTTTCTTGGGTTTCATTATACGACTCTAAAGTCGATTCAAAAGTTTCGGGAATAAAATTTGATAATAAATTCTTTGCAGCATTGAGGATGATCATAAGTCGCTTTATGAATTCATAATGATAGAACTGCCATTAAGAATCTATACCTGTTTCAATATTAAGCATGACACTAATAAGATTTATGAAAATATCCTTCAATGAGATTCAATTCTACACATGGAATCGATAGTCGAAGTTCGCAGATTTCTTTGCATTATATTTTGATAAAAATTAAGTGCGACCGACATGGAATCTTTATAGTCTTAATCTTGAAATTTCAAAGAACTAACATTTGCTATGGGTCCTCACAATGTTCCTGAATCTTAAATATTTCCGCAATTATACCATTTTAATTTAACACAGACCTCTTCGATTTTTCCTGGTAACTGATAAAGTTAATTAATGACGCCACTTCATAAAAAGGCTTAAAACGAACGCTTCTATGGAGGTATCTTTAAATTGTAGGCTATCCTTAAATTCTTAAAGAAGCTATAACTGATATGTTAAAACATCAGGTTTATTTCAACTTATCAATATGGCTTTCTGTGCAGTCGCCCGACTATGACAAATCTCCTGCAATTCTCGTTGGGTTTTTCTAAGTTAACGGGACTGATCTTATGACCGATTTCTCTACAGCGTTTCATTCTATTAAAAGTAGTATGTTGCTCTAGAACCTTACGAAGATAAAAATTTTATCGCAACTTTTGGGTTGGATGAGTCATTCGCAAGAATACATTTAGTCCTTTTTCACGGTAGGGTATTGATTCTTCGACTGGCCGCCAGGCATTCACTTGGGTTCCTTAAAGATTTCTATCTACGTGTATGTGCCATGTATTAATCATATCTTGCTTAATAATTTACCCCTCAATTGCTTCAACTGAAAAGTAATGCGCTTCTGTAGACGATCTTGTATTTTCATTATGTTTTATTGAGACTTAATCTCTTGACAGAATTTACTTTTTGCATGATTTTAGTGTTACATTAGTCACCACATTTAGCGTCATTGAGGGTATTAACTTGGTTGTTAAGGTTATGCTTTTGTAGGTCGTACTATGGGCTTAGTAAGCAATTAAGTATTAGGGCCGTAACTGGTAAAACTAGAACCCGCAAATTGAAGTTGCGCATAATACCGGTCTTTTTGTATGACTCTGCAGCCTTCATGTTTTAGAATTCACATTCAGTAGATTACCGAGCTGCATGAAATGTACGGCGAAGTTGGATTAGAATTAAAATAAACCGGCTACTTTGGCATATCCCTCGTGTTGCTGAGAGAGTACCAGACCGTAAAGTATTGATTGTAAGCGACCGTTGAGAGTCACAGAAGAGCAGACCCAACCTGCGTTGGACTCAACCGCTCTAGGTATTCGTAACTGGCACCATGCTGCAAGCATCTTCAACCTGGTGGGTTCAAGATCTGCGTCAGATTGTAATGGCCTATTAAGTAACTTTGCTGTCTTCGCTTATATAAAAATATGGTTCAAAGAGTTTAGTGGATGTTATACAATTAAATTGTTTTTAACATTAGTCCGTCCGATTATAGTAAAAATCTATATATATTGGTGCCCAAACTATAACATTCATATTGATAGAATTGAGTCTAAAGAAAATCAATTTTTAATTTTCACTCTTAGTTTCTTCCGCTGTATAATAAAAGGCTTATGCTCATTGATCCTATGTTAAGGAATAGCCTCTCCATAGTCGGTATCAACGGGTCGGTCCATTGCGTTTATTAAATTCTTATTAAACTATAATATAATGGACTGGCGTGTGTCGATTGCGGCTTTATTCCGTTAACACCTGATATTCATGGTATACATTTTTATACCCATCATGTATACCCATGAGGGTATTATGAGTTTGTGCAAAGTCTGTTATAATCAATTCCGACTATATGTTACTTGGAGACATTGTAATATAATCAAAAATAAGTCTAAATACCGATGTCCGTCTGTCTGTGAGGACGATTACTTGAAGCTTGAATAACAATAACAATAATTTTGAGCATAAACACGAGGGATTTCATCACATTGTACTGCAATTTGGAATGGAAGAATTTTTAGACTAATACAATAACATTGCACAATACGCTACGTTAGAACGTTTACTCCCGATTTCACGGATGTTTGTTTAAATGTCAAATATTACAGCGCAAGCTACTGAAATTTCGACTTCAACATTTTTACGCTAATTTATATATATTTATAATATACATATTATTCTACAATATGAGCGAAATCGGTCCAAACTTTTGGAAAATTTGTATAGGTATGTTTTCCGCGAATTTTGTAAATTGAGTAGGAGTAATACCAGTTGTTTGATCGGAAAATTACTTACTGAAATTTGGTGTTCTTGTAATATTTTGATGCTTCATATTTGATGTTTCATATTTATAATGCTACCAGTATATTTGCTTTATTTATAAAACGGTATATTAATACACGTCGCCAATGAAATTGTCAAAGTGTATATTAGTTGTGTAACAACCAGAACGAGTGGTCGCAGACCTATCAAAATTTATACCGATATAATCAGCATCACCACAGGAATTGATCTAGCCATGTCCATTCGTTCGTACACAAAAACTAGATAGAAGCATTGAGCACGGCATTCGACACACATTTCGGGTACCTCTAGTACAGCTCTTTACTCAAAATTGGGCCTTATTTCGTTATTACGTTAACATTCATAAGCGCGTTCCATAAGCGCAATTTCCAGCCAAGCCACTTCCATTGCATTTTTAAACAATTGAACTGTTCTGAATTGGAGATTTTCCTTGAAGATCTTGCGTACTAAACTATCTCAGCGATTATCAATGCGATGAAGAATTGGTGATCTTAATTTTAAGACACAAAGCTGGATATTCTCTCCTTGTTGTCATGGATTGTGGCATTATTCTGTTGGTTAATCCAGTTTTTGTCACCATTTTCAGTCAGAAATAGTACCTTACAAACTGTTTATTGCTAATTTCTGCAGAATATACTCTCAAAATCATAACATTGCTCCCTTTAAAATTGAGTAAGTAAACGGCTATAGTTCGTTCTTCAGGTCATGCTTATAGCGCCGAAAAGTAGCAGGCCCAACTAAAACCGATTTCTTTACATTCAAAAAATGACCTTAAATTTTTATGTTTACCATAAAACCAAATTGGCAAATTTTATTATGATTCTTATGGTACAGAATTTCTGTTAATACATTTATAACGGCCCGTCTGTGTTCAGAATTTCCAGAAGCAATGCATCTTATCCGAGCATTTCTCATCAAAATTGGTCCCCTTTAATGATAGACAAATTGTGGTGTGACTTACATTCTTGTACAAAATAGCTTGGAGGACTCTTTAAACTTCTTGAAGATGCGCTAACATTTTTTATAATTTGCACATTTCCAGGATCTATGAAAAAAATGTTGAAATGAGTCTGTGGCTGCTGTCCAATGGGCATTATGCAAAACGTAACTGCACCTGCACCGCGAGACGTTAAGTTTTCTTATTTTAATTGTTATAATAGTACTGAATATTATCCATACTTTAGCTAGGAAAATAATACCTATACAAGAACACAACTAATTAGAAGTATGAGAAATAATTGTAAAATGGCAAAAGGATTTTTAAAGGAAAGTGTTTCTAAGTATTGGGATGAAGCTAATAAGGAATTAGATTGTCTATTTTCAGTATTTTAATTAACTTTCAACACAATTTTAAATCGAGAATAGATAAGATTTAAAATATAGACCTTATAATATATAACTCATTTGTCACGTCATGGTGATAACTTCTTTCAGGAAGAAATCATAATATAAAAGTAAGTTTAATAGGCAGCATTAATAGAAATTTATCTGATTTCCTTAGGCACAATCGTACTTGTTTAAACGATATTTCAAAAAATTAAATAAATAAATTCCTTTAATTGATTATGTTTGCTTTATTTGTATAAAATATTTAACCTTCTGTGGTCTGCTTCAAATATTTCAATTGCTGTACTCCCCTTTGTGCTATATATCCATTATTAGCATTATTGTTGTATTCCAGGTTTTATTTTAATAAACATTTTCAAATTTTAATTTAAGACAACAAAATTTATCATTTATTTTGTAATAAATATTGATCTCCCACAAAACAACTGATTTATTTCGTACACAAACCGGATTTCAAATAAGTTCGAAAATCAAACAATTCACGCGTGTTGTATGCCAATCTTCAGTGGAGCGAATGTAAGCATACGAACGTCGCGAGCGCCGTACGGTTTGCTGAAAAAGCCCCTATATTATTTCGAGTTTTGACCGCGGCATTATTTAGGTTTATCCGTGGAGCTCAAAACTGATTATGATTGTTTCAATTGCAACTGTTAAACCTCAATAATAAGGATTGGATTTATAATTGTGGAAAAGGCTAAAAACGGGCTTTTTACAAATGCAAACGTTCCGTTATCTGTAAAAAAAGAAAATAAATAAATAAAAACAGAAAAAGAGTGCACAAATATTTTATTGAACCCTTTAACTTACAATAGCAGGCGAAAGGAAAAAATATTTGTAAAATTGAATTTCGTTGTTGAGAATAACGCCGGAATAGAGAAAATCAATTGAATAGTTAGAAACGTGTTTGTATTCATGTTCAAATAACTCTAGTATTCATCAAAAATCAGAATGCATTCAGTGTTTCATAGATTTTCGAACAACCCATTCGATTTCTATTCCATGCCCATATTATTACGTTGAAGTAACCTTGAAAGTGATTAGTTAGAATACGTTTTATTGCATAGCATAAGATGGAAACATTTAATGCATATTTGTGAATACATACTTGAAATTTTTTGTTTACTAAATAATATGGAAATAAAAACGAAGCTGTGCTTCCAAATCTTTTACAGTTTATGGGCTCATTTTTGTGTTCATTTGTAATTGGTTTGGTGTAATTGAACAATTATTGGAATAGATGATAAGGCCTTCGCAATGCTGATTTGTCACCGGAAACAAAAATAAATGTCATTCTATGCCTGTTAGTCTCTATACATTTTAATTGTTTAAAATGAATATTTTGTTAATATTAATAATTAAAATATGAATACAAATGCTTTAACTATAAAATTGCACGATACTTTTACATGAATATTCAGATTACGAACACCCCATACGGAAATTATTATATAAAAAATGTTTAAAAATAAAAAAAATATATATGTTTATATTTGAAATAAGTAAGCAACTCGTCAAATCAACCAGTAGTTAATCTTTATGTGCATCTATAGGTATATGATGGAATTCGAATTAGTTTGTGAATGTAACTGGTAACGGGACTGATGCTTCAGAAGATGGCGCTGCTGGAGATGCGTGGGGTGTTTGTGATTGTAAAGTGGGAATCGAAGTTGGTGGTTTGTTTTGCTGTCCCATCACTTGCGGCATTACATTGGTAGGTTGTGTTGGATAAAGGCCACCCATTGCAGGTTGAACTTGTGGATATGATGGCACTGTTGGTGCAGATGGATAGGAGAGTGCCATGGGTGAACTTATGTACTGTGGCTGGCCCTGATTATTCATACTGTTTGGATTGTACAATGGAATTGCATTCTGACCGTAAAACGGCATAACTGGTGGTGGCAATGTATTTGTGGGTACAGGAAATTGTGAACTTTGAGTACCATACATCGGAACAAAGTTCTGTGTGCTTGGTGGAGGTGCTATTGAAGCGGGTATATCACTGTTAATCACATTACTAGCCGTTTGGATAACAGTTTGCTCGGGTTGTGACACATTTGCAGGAGATGACTCGACATTTGCTGGTTGCTGTGAATTATTCGTTCCATTTCTGCTCGTTGATTCTAGTATTTCCGTTGTGCTAGAAGATGTTGGAAAATCTTTGCTATCGGGATTGAAATATGTTTTAAATACGCTTTCTGTTGGTATAGTTTCATTTTGTTGAGTTGGAATATTGACATCAGGTTGTATGCTCGAAGTTAATGTATTTTTATTATTTGGATTAGCAAGTGGTGGCATATAAGGCAAAGTTGGTACAATTTCAGTACTTGCTTGAGTGGTAGCATTCGTTACCGCAACGGTTGAGTTTTCATATCCTGCATTTGTAGTATTTGTCTTATTTTCTGCCGTGCCCAAAATTGCATTGTTTGGTGATGGATTAATCGCCAT
Source organism: Cirrula hians (assembly GCA_001015075.1). Classification (NCBI taxonomy): domain Eukaryota; kingdom Metazoa; phylum Arthropoda; class Insecta; order Diptera; family Ephydridae; genus Cirrula; species Cirrula hians. The sequence goes on from JXOS01031250.1 coordinate 17,252, forward strand.
AACATTGGAACCTGTGTTACTTTGTTGCACTGGTATACGATGTAGATAGCCATAACCAATTCCACACCCTAATGCACCTTCACCGCCCCATTGTGAATTCGGTGTAATTGTGACTTCACGACAAGCATCATCCTCTATATTATATACGAAAACTTTAAGAGGCTGTTGATCATGTGTTTCGACGAGCGTGAATAAGTCATCATTTTCGTGTCTTACAGCATCGACACCTATTATATAGTCAGTATATGGACGCAGTCCAGCTATTTCTGCAGGCGAGTTTGTATGTACTTCCAGAACATGCCAAACATTTTCATCAGCGCCTTCGAATGAACAGAAGCCAATGCTAACTCCTAATAGGCCTTGACCGCCCCAATTATTGTTTGGAGTTAGCGTAACATCTCTAACAGTTTGTGTTTTACTTGAGTATACGGTGATGCGAACCGGTTTATCGACGTTCTGCCGCAGCAGTTCCTTCAGCATATTGTTATTTTGATTTAGCCGCACTCCACCAATTGCTACTATAAAATCGAAAAATGCTTCTAACCCAGCCTTCTGTCCAGGAGAGTTGTCTTGAACTTTAAGAACATGGTACCCTGGCATAAACAAATTTGCAAAATTCATTATCATATTTCAAAACGTCTAGATTTATGCTTTACCTTCGGTACCACCACCAGGAATTTCAATACTCTGACTTGAACCCATTTCAACTGCCTAAAACTTTATGTAATTGTAAATAATAATTTCAAAATTTAATTTCTTTCGAATCAAATGTGAAAAAATTTAATTCGTGGCAACTAATATTCTTACGCTGCAAGTCAATTCTATTTATGTCAGCTGCTTGGCGTTGCCATCTACATCAAAAACAAAACACAAATATTTATTTTTATATCGTTTCTATCTGGCAGCACTATTTAAATGCATGTTACAAGAGTACTTGGTTTCGTTTCTATTTATTTGAAGATTCAAATAAATAAAATTATAGATTACTAATCGAAAAACGTGTTCTTTGTGCTCTTCGATCAGCTGATTTTGTTTGTTTATATCTTAAGTTGATATATAGTGTGCTTTATATTAATATATACCAAGGAATTCGACTTCACATACAGAGATGCTGTGTGAGCTGCCAGATAGTCAATAAATGAGTTGTCTATATATTTTATTTTTTTTTTTTAATATATAAGAACAAATATTCGACCAAATTTGAAATAACATAAAAAAGGAAGGTGCGCATTGTGGCTATTATATGAGTACTCATAATTCATAATAACACAAAAAATACTCGAAACTACCCCAAGTTGAATTATCTGTATATTTCGGTTTATATTATACTGTGGGTAGCGGGGTGTCACCAATACGTCAAGATCATGGAGTATTATCTGGAAAGGAAAAGACCCACGGCATAAAAAGGTAGTTCTCAATAGAACCGGTTGTACTCTTTGGGATCAAACTTAATAAAACGTAAATATAAATGGACAGTTTATACCCATCAGTTATAGACTCAGGGTAACATAATTTCAAATGTCTTTATACCAATCAGCCATAGACTGAGGGTATAATGGGTTTATGCATAGTGTGTAATGCATTGAAATAATCATTTTCGACTACATGTTTTTTTGAGACACATTCAAAGCGTCTAAAAATAATGTTAAACATTGTCTCTCCGCCTGTTTTTGAGAACGATAATTTGTGTAATTTTTGAACTAGAGTAATGAAATTTGGTTTCTGAACATATTTTGTTAAAATCTAAATTGAAAACGGGTACTTTCAATAAGATGACTTCTGATTTCACACTTTTGGGTACCTCTCATAGGCATCTTAACCCTGATTTCATCATAGTGATTTGTCATCATCGACATTACTGATATTTTGTATTGCAGCAATATTTTGAATACTTTAACGATGAAATCACGGAGGGATATTAACTAGTCGCTTTTGACGGACTATAACATTTAACTTCTTTGTTCTGCGCATGCACGAACCATCAAACTGTTATTGAATATGGTTACACTCCCGCATCAAGTTGAAGCCACAGGATAGGGAACCACCTCATCTAAAACCCCTTTTTGGCATCGAAAGGCTCCGCTAGCTCAGTTCCAACATACACGAAGCATTCAAAAAATATTCCCGAATTACATCCTGACTATGTCATCCTGGTTATGACTATGCTATCTGGTACACCACAGATGTGCTCTAATGGTAGCCTGTATTTAATCTGATTATAACTATTTTTATTTCTAGAATAAGTTATATCATTAAAATAATAATAACTTCAATATTTAAATTTGGCATACGTTACAAAGAGTACACAGCCGTAATATGCATACTTATGATTTTCCTGATCATATTATTTACACATATTGGTAATTCTAATTGCATACTTCTCCAAATTACATTAATTTTTTTTTCGTCAAATTTTTTATAATATGTAGAATGAATTCATGATAAACACTTTTTTCGAATCCATAGAGGCATGATACGCAATTTTGTATATTTCAATTACGCTCAATATTGTTTCCTTTGGAAGTGGTAATAGTTATATTCATATTCATTTTTAAGTTTAATCAATTTGAATACATTTTTGTAGCTAATTCGGCATGTATATATTAATTTCGACAATTACATCCCGAGGCATTGCGGAGATTTAAATCAAAGATATGATCTACGATTTAATCATAAAATATGAGTACAAAACTTGGGCACGTTTGTTCAAATCATGCTCTTATTTTTGATTAAAGGGGTTTATGCCAAATAATTTAAAAAATTTGATTAAAGTCAACGACATTGGTAATCCAAATGATAATTATCGGGTGTACCGAGATTAAACGTTTGCAGTCACGGTTTTAAGTAAACTAGATGAATTAAGATGGCATGTTCAGATGAAATCTGATACCAATAGTTGTTTGCTCAGTCAAAATTGAAAGTACCTAAACAAAAATCAATGATTTTAGAATTTGAGAGTCCCGCTATGTTTCATAGGAAGGGTAAGATGAGTTAAAATTCGGAAAAGTGTGTTGCATTAATGGTTTAACATTTCATCGTAAACATTTTCCAAAGCTATGGCTTTATCGGATCACTGCACTCTAGTTGCCTCTAATGGCGATGGTTCAATTCAGATCAGAGATAAGTGTTCTATAGAGTACTGCCTAAATTTAGTACGCCAAAATGACCCATTACGAAGAATCTCAGAGCACAACTCCACACATAACATATATTATGTCTGCAATAATAGCTTAATAAAAGTCCAACGTTTTTTGAACGGCGCATGATATTTACAATTTGAATATGAAAATCAAAGTCTTTAGAAAATGCATCGAATTATTACACAAACGCTCTTTTTGGAAAAATACACATAATATAAGCCAAATACACATAACATTTAACATTTAGAAACAATATCTAATATAAAATTTGGTAATCATACAATAAATGCATTATTATAAATTTTAAATAAATATTTACGAAACTGGATTAAGCTTGGGAGCAGTATCTTTGCAGATTGTTTGGGCAATAAATTCGATTAGTGTACGTGTTGGACGTCCAGCCATTCCCTTTGCAAGATATTCGAATGCTACGCCATTTGTAACAATTGCATTAGAGACGTCCTATAAGACGAATGTATATTTTAATATTAAGATTGTATTTGGGGTGTACTACTAGTTACTTACAAGATGTATCCATTGGCCACATGGCACAAATTCTCTTAGAAATGCCGCAGCCTTGCACGGCCGTCCGCCACGCCCAATGCCAAAGTTTTGAACATCACTCCCACCACTATGTGTTACTTGTTTCGTATAGAAATCCCACAAGGGGAATCTCCAAACTCTATCTCCAGTGTGCATGCTAGCATGCTTGATCTGTTGCCACAATATCTCTGAATTTGTGAAAACACCGAAAGCGGCTTCACAGAGTGCATGACGCAAGGCACCAGATGTTGTACCAACATCGACAATGAATTTCGGGCAAAAGTTCTGGGCGTAGAGTAATGTATCGGCTAATAAGAGGACGTCTTCGTGATGTGTACCTTGAATTTCAATGTGTTTACCATTCATAGTTTTAACTGTATCGCCTGGATGAAAAGAATTGCAGCCAATGACATTCTCACAGAGCGGTATGAGACCACGAATGTTAACCTACAGTATACGAGAAAGTCAAAAATGAGTAACTTTAAAGAAACTTCGAATTTATAAAATTATGACACGTACCGGTAGCCGGAGGCCAGCAATGGCACGGCAAGTGGCAACGACAACGGCAGCACCTGTCATGTCAGCACGCATTATACTGAGTTCGTACTTGTCCTTAACACACAAGCCGCCAGAGTCGTATGTACAGCCCTGTCCCACCAAAACAATCGGACGTTCCTCGGAAGTGGTGCCATAATAACTCAACTCCAAGAAAATTGGGGGTTCGCACGAAGCTTTGCCAACGGCTAGAAATGCGTTCATAGATTGACTCTCAGCCCAACCCTCAACTTTGACTTCTACATTTACACCAGATTTGCACAATACTTCAACAACATTCTGCGCGAAGGCAGTAGGTGTTAAGAGATTGGAGGGCATTTCCTGCAGTTGACGTGTCAAGTTCTGGGCACCGGCTTTTTGTAGGCCAATACGCCATCCCTCAATATCACAGATTTCATCCTTATGGGTATGTAAATCAATAGAAGGCACATTAATACGTCTTCTAGGCTCGCGCAAATCTTGGTAATGCCATATACCGAGTGCGGCACCTTCTGCTGCAGACTCAGCGTGGCCACAAGTTTCTATTTCGATTCGATCAGTATCTAAATCGGCCAATTTCATGCATGCGTTTGCTACTGAACGGCGTATAGCCTCCTTTTGTTCATCAATTACCTCGTAAGGATTGTAACCAAGACATTCTTTTCCAAGGCCTACCATTGCCACAGCCGAATAGTATGGCACTTTGTCAGGCTCAACGGCAAACAGAACTCGGGTCTCACCACGCTTAGGCATCGGTCCTGACATACGCAAGACTTCCAATAACCGCCCTCCGGTTTTCTGTACATTGTATCGCCAAGCGGCAGGAGTCAAAATTCCGGCATCATTCTTATCCTCCTCATCAGCATAAACGCCAAGGACCAAACCACGTGAAGGAGGCTCTGCGCAAATATCTGTGTGCTGTAATTGCAGGATCTGATTTATAGCTGGACTAGCAAAACAACGACGCTGTAAACTATAACGCGACGCGCGCAATAGTCCGTTTACTCTAAAAGTAATGAACATTCTCTTTGACTAACTAAATATTCACAATCAAACTAAAACTAAACAAAAATAAAACAAAAATATAATTGTCCTTTTAAATAAAAAATAAAAATATATGACAAATAAAAACTAAAACAAAAGTAAAAAGTATCCTTGGAGATATTGTGAAATTGGAAAATAAAATATTATAAAAATGGCGATATCCCAAGGAGGAAAATTTTTAAATATACACGTTGAACACAATATTGTAATACGATTAAAGTGTATAGGTTTGATGTGACGTTTATCGCCTCGTAATACGCTTGGCCTCCTCAGAAATGCTAAGAAGGTTCACACAGTAGAAGCAACACAACAAACTCAAAACATTTCAAAGCCGACCTGATTCAATGGTCATAGTCAAGAAAAGTAGAGTGCACAATATTTTTGAAAAAAAAAATGCACTGTTCTAATATTTAATTTGAAATTTCAAACATGTTGCTTGGATAATTGGAACTGAACAGGTTGAATAAGAAGAAGATCGATGTAATAGTCGGTCAAGACCGACTACATAAAACCCATCAGTCATTTAATTAACCTAAGAAAAGTATTGAACATTATAAACTGATTTCGTCCATATCGTAGAATAATATGACAATAACGTAAACACGTCTAAGTAACACATTTCAGTAGCATACGATGAAATGGAGTAAATATTCTATGAGTGGTATCGGAAGTTATAGACCGATTTGGCTCAAATCTTACTATATTATAGCAATAGTCGAAAAATGCTTCCATACCATACCAATTTCAGTACAATTCGATGAATCACTTTTTATGTCTATGGGACATACTCGAAATTATTGACGTACTCAAAATTATTCACCGATTTCGCTGAAATTGTACAATTTTATGGCTTTTACTTAAAAATGCTTCCATTAAATGTTATTATAATGCTGGCTTTTATGCTTATTTCTGTGAAATCCGGGAGGTAGACAAAGTCATGAACTGATTTGCTCACTCAAGAAATTGATCCTACATTTTACAAAATTTCTTCAGAATCCAAATTTCATCAATCTTACTTGGAAACTACGCAACTTACCGAGGTCGCAGACAGACAGATGGACATTGGTAATTAGCATTATTATCTTCCATTTATATATTAATTACAAGCTATTTCATTCATGTATATATGTTTTCATTATGTCAGTTTTGTTTGTATCCTTTAATTTATACGTAGGTTTTGTAGTTATGCACAATATTAATTATTACAATTTTCTTATTGTTCTATTTGGCAGATTGCAAATAAAAAGAAAATTATTAAAAACAAAAAAAAAAAA
>JXOS01031250.1:23818-34633 GCA_001015075.1 Cirrula hians
AAAAAAAAAAAATTAAAATTGCATACCATAAAAAACAAGTTGGACATAATAGTCGGTCATAACCGACTACAGAATATCCACCCGTCATTCATTTTATAAAATTATCAAATATTGCAACAGTACCAAATATCAGTAACATCCGATGAGACAAATTTCACTTCTGCTTATTTATGTCAAATTGAGGGTAACATGCATAGGAGAGGTACCCTTAATTATAGACTGATTTCACTCTGTTATGGAAATAAAGTAAAAACGCTTAAATACTGAATTTCAGAAGCATATTGAATTAGTTTTAATGCCAACTTCCATGATATCGGGATTATGGGTTACATGTGAGGTACCTGAACTGATAGACTGATTTTGTTTTCATTTTGGAAAAGTATAGCAATAACCTCAAAATGTTTTTACACCAAATATCAGAAGTATGCCATGAACCTGGCTTTTTCACGGATTTCCATACCCGAAATTATAGTCCGACTTGGCCTGTTGTCTTTGGCAAATTTTCGCTATATTAGGAGAATACGTTCGATTTGAGATTAGCCGAAGTTTTGGACCCATTCTGCTTAAATTGTAGAACGTTATAGTAATAACCGAAAAACGTTTCTATACCCAACTTCATTAGCATGCGGTTCAATACCTGACCTTTGTACTGAATTCTCTAAAATCAGGAGTAAAATCAACATCGGAGGTACCCGAAATTATGGACTGATTATTGATTGTGAGTAAAATGATCCAAAGATACTTCGGAATATCCGTGAAATCAAGAGTAAGTGCCCTATGGGAGGTACCCAAAAATATTGATCGATTTGAAGCGTTTTCGAGCTTAATCTGTCTCTCTAAAATTGGTTCAGAAATCAAAACCTCGAAAATTAATCAAGTTACGGAATTAAATAGCTATTTCGCCATTAAAATTGTAAAACTGTATATTAGTTTAACCCATACGTTTGTCCGATCCGGAACAAGTGACTGGATACCTATCACCTATGATCTGTATAATGCCACTTCAACCGTCCGTGACTATAAACTAGAAGGAAGCAGTTGAGCTAGAAATTTAGCACACATAGCCATAGCGCTTCTTGATACTAGATTTTAAATTTTAAGTTTACTCTTCCCTGAAAAATACTTGTATACAAATTTGAGAACTTTCACCCTATTTTGTTGCATAGACTATCTTAAGTGAAGCAACTTCTGTAAGTTTTAAGAAAATGCTTAAAAATCAATTTCATGCCTTCATAAAGAATTGCTTCTTGGCTAAAAAATTGCTTGGCTGACTAAACATTATTCGAACATTGCTCCAGAGAAATCATTGAGCACTGGTTTGCTAATTTTGAACGAGGTGAAATTACCTCCGAGGAAGATGCACGCAGTGGAAGCCCCAATGTGTCTGTTTCCGAAAAATATCAAAAAAGTGCACAAAATAATTTTGGATGTCCACAAAGTAAATTTAATCGAGATATTTCATTCAATGGAGATTTACTTCCATCCGTACCGGCCCAAAGAGACGAACGATGCACTCATGCCGAACTTAAGTGTCTGATGAGCAGCCCAAATCAGAACCATTGGTNCGGATTTCACAGAAATAAGCATGTCTGATGAGCAGCCCAAATCAGAACCATTGGTACCATGTGGTGTATACTGTGCACGCAGCAGGAACATCGACGATGGTTTGATATGAGGCCTATCATACCTCGAAATTTGTGCTATCGTAGCCACCACGTTGCTTAATGGCTACCACACCAATGACAAGGACAGCACCATTATGAAAATCATCCCATACAAGAAGAACGTGATGTACCTGGTATCGCTAGGCAACGGTTATTCGATCGAGATAGGTAAGGCAAGATATCAAAGAAACGTTGGGCATGCAAATGTTCTGTTCAAAGAGTGTTCTGTACGAGCTCACAATCGACCGATAACAACAATGAGTTATTTAATTCAGATCACTGTTTGAAGCTGTTGATCCGATTTATGCGTCGATATCTGACGATGGATGAAATATGTCTCCATCATTTGCCAACAGGATCAAAACAAATATTATATCGGTAGAGTTCATGTGGTGAACCCACAACAAATACACAAAAAACGACTGGCAAGGTTGGTGCTTGGAAAAGGGAAAGACCATCAACAGCCACTATTACATAGTCGAAACGAAAGCGAAACTGAAATATGAAAGTGCTGTTTCATCAGGATAATGCACTTTGTCACAAATCAATGAAACAATGGCAAAATCGCATGGAATTGCTTTGAATGGCTTCCGGATCCGCCGTACTCCCCAGTTCTAGCACCGAATTACTTTTTCCTCTTCACAGGCCTCACAGAAATTCTCGCTGGAATGAAATTAAGCGTTGAAAAAGAGGTAATCGCCGAAACTCAGGCCGCTTTTCGGGCTAAATATAAATCGTATTATAAAAATGTTTTCGAAAATTGTCTTAGAGCTTTAATTGCTGTATAGTCCTCAAAGGCAACTTAACTAAATTCGAAATTCCATCAAAACTTCTTTCATAGAATAGCATTGCGGCTGAAAACTTCGTAGACTATCTTAGAAGAACTTGTTTTTTAAATTAAATAATATGTCAAATTTTATGAAATCAAATTAAGTTTTCTATGTTAAATTCACCTGTTTGTTCAAAATTGATCTACTGAAGTCATAAGAGTTAATGTTTTTCAATGAAATTTCATAGCATCTAAACATATTCCAGAAATGGCTTAGATAGGATAAAAACCCGAAGTATATCCAGTATACATTTAAGGCCCCAATGGAGTGTTGTAAGCAAAAGTGGAAGCAATCGTCAATTAAATCATATAAAGTCATATACAAATATGTTCAACGTGTGGAATAAAAATGGACTTCGTTCAAAGAAAATTTAAGGTTGCTTCTTTATACCTTTTAGGTCCAAAAATGCTCTTGAATAATTCGAATTTTTTTTTTCGATTTAAAGCTAAATCATTTAATTTCGCACTTTTCTGTACTTTACTATGTGAAAGGGATGAGTAAGACAATTGTAAATTTTTTACTTGTTATACCCATCAGTCACAGACTCAGGGTATTATGGGTTCGTGCAATGTTTGTAATGTATAGAAATAATCATTTCCGACTACATGCTTCTTTAAGATATATTTAAATAATGCAAAAACACGACTTAATGATCAACCCAAAGATTCGACAATTAAATCATATACATATATAAAAATATTAATATGTGATCAGCAATGGGTATGATTGGATAAGAATCAGGGGTACTTCCATTTCAACTATGTCGGAGAAGAGGGTTATAACCGAAATTATAGTCAAACAATAATCAAAGAATCAAAAAACAACGCGAAGTACCGATGTCTGTATGTGAGCCCTATAGCATGGGGATTTTTTGAGCAATAGTAATGAAATTCGGTTTGAGAACGTATTATATTAAAAGCCAGTTTTGGGGTCATCCTCTCGACATAGTAAAATTTCGGGATATAAATTCAGCTACCTCCCATTTCACGGAAATTACCCGAAACGCAAGCAATTTGATCATATGCTACGGAAATTTAGTTAGGATGATTTAAGGGCAATTGCCACAAAACTCTCATCTTTGACGAAAATCGGTTTAAAACTTCGGGTAACTGCCATTGATGACTTACTCTGGATTTCACGAATATAAGCATGCTACTGAAATTTGGATTTTAACCGACTTACCGTTATTCCCATAATATTGTTCCATTTGAGTGAAATCGAATACATCTCACAGACATTTAATCCAAAACTTATTTCATTGACCCAACTCATTGGAATTAACTGGAATTTGGTATTGCTCCAAAATTTTGATGATTCTATTAAGTGACTGATGGATATTTTTATTGTTCTATGTAGTCTCTAACTAATATATAAAATGATTATGTTTATATATTTAATACTTTTCACGAACACATAATAGTCCCAGTCTATGACTGATAGGTATAGGAAAGAGAAAATAAGTTCTACAAATATTTAAGTTTTCGACTAATTTTTAAAAATCTGTGTGCATCACGGCCCCTAACCGTGAATAATGTCTGTAAATGTTGTCAAAGCGTAAGGCACGTGTCGTCCTATTACATATGATGCTGTGAAAAGCATATAATGCGCATAACTTTTTGGATCATAGGTGTAAGACGGACTTATTCACAGTGCAAAATGAAATCAGAAAACCCATGTCTACCAATAGAATTTGAGGAACATATTAAGATGACTAAAAAATTATGGGCTGGAGACAAAGAGCTTGTTGTTACTATTCTTTTACTATTGCCATTGCTGCCCATCAGTATTGCCTTCCGGATCTCAATGGATCCAATTGAAATTTGATGGATCAATTTCTTTGCATAGTTTAACATTCCATATAATTATCATAATTAATATATTTTGTAAATTCCACCGATTACATAATAATAACCATCAGTTGGTTGAATGATGATCCATTTCGATGAGGGCTTTAAAATACAGCAGTTGCAGACCATTTAACACATATTTTGAAAACTCTCCAAAGGCGTGCCATCGGGATCTCACTGGATTCGTGGACCGATTGCCATTATTGAGAAACTATTTGAGATTGATGATGGAAGAGCTGAATGGGCAATGTCTGCCAGCGGCGCAAGCACAAAAAAGTTGGATTTGCATTAGCAAGATGTCTAGAAAATACGGACAGCCGAAATTAACTGAATACTGACACCAGTTACTTTGGTTCTGCCTGTGAGTCTAGAATAATAGTCTAAGGGTCGTCAGAGTTGTTTTCTTTAAGGGACTTTAAGAGGTTTCTGTGAAAACCTCAACAATCTTAAAATCACGAAGAAAGGTGTACCCATCTTGGCATATCTACCTCGTTACCCAGGCTAAACCAACCTAGGTTTTATTTGATGTAATTGAAATCATGTATTGTTATGCTGAGAGAAAATCAAATAAGATTAGCTTTTGATAAGTGCGATGGTTGCGGAGTCAAACGAATACTATGCAATATTTGAAACAATGAACCATTTCCTCAAGTCGACGCTTGTAATACACTGTCCCTGGCTAAATAGCTTACGATGTTCACGAAATTTTCCTTAAGAGTTGGAGAATTTCAAGTGAATCCCAATAGAGTGCTGCTGAAAAAAACACAATATATTCAAAAATGTTTGGTTATCATAGAACAAGTTGTTGAACAAGTCGATCCATTTAATAAACTATACCATAATTTTATACCATCGTACCTAATATTGTTAGCGGGTAAACAGTTGCTTTGAAACCTTCTCATAGTTAACTTGTTCTTATGTCATCAAAAATTATTGTTGAATTTATCATAAAGAGTATTTTTTTTGAAAGTATATACTAAATGTTTAAAATTAATAATAATAATATCTTCATAATATGGGAATAATGGGTTGTGAAGGTATATATAAATAATATTAATGTGAAATGTTCTTAAGGAAAAACTATTGATTTGGAAGATGATATTTTTAAAGATATTTACTTGTATTGATCCTATACAACTTAAGAATTTGATTTCAGTCGTACACCTCTGAATATGCTGACAAATTAAAAACTGTCAATGACATCGAAACATTGAGATTAATTTGTACAATTTAATGGCAAGTTTTTTGTATTTCTTTCCATACATTGGTAATAACATAAATGAGTGATCAGAGACCAAAACATATACTGATATAATCAGCATCACCATAAAAATCTATAAATGCCTTTCCAACCGTTCGTCATCAAAATCTAGAGCGAACGGGATGGGAAAAATCAAACTTGGTGCCCATAATCAATGGAATCATAGATGTAAGTTGGAACTTATTCAAAAATAGCTCAGGGCGCTGATATATCGGATTTAAGATGGTTTCGGTAGTATCCATCAATTTCAAACGAATGGTTTAGATCAATTACAGTTGTATATTGGAGTAGATAAATATACTGTTTTAAGTGCAAATAAGGCACAGAAATCAACATATTTCCATAAAATTTGGCCTTCAAGATGACATCCATACTATAAATAAAAATTTGTGGAGGCGTCTGCTATATGCCTATTGCGATTAGTTGAAGGTTTTATGTTCATTTAGTATAGTTGCCTCGGCCATCAATAAACGTGTCCCGAAGATAGTGCATGCTTAAAGTGTGAATATTAGAATGCTCCAAAATATTTTTCATCATCTTTTGTCACGTCATCGTTTGGTGAAAAAATGCTATCCGCGCATGCATTTTAGATCTGGAAACAGTCGCACTTTAATTCATGGATTTTAGCCATTATCAAAATGCTGTCGTGACACGATAAATTGTTCCATTGCGGTTTTTGGCAGAACCAGTCCCTTTTCACGAATTTTTCTTTGAGTTGGTGTAACAGATTACAATAATATTCAGAATTAATTGTATTGCCAGTTTCCAAACGAAATTCTTTTCGCATCCCACGAAACTGATGCTAATAGGTTTTTCACCGGTACCTGGACACGCACTCGTTTCAGAGCCAAAGAACCACGCTAACACCACTCTTTAGCGTCTTATTTTGATACCAGATCATCAAAATAGATCAAAGTGATAATCCGTAGTGATAAATAATGTATCCTTTTGAAAATACTTTATATCTTGCTGTAAGTCAAGAGTCGCAATCGAATGTGTTTTTGCATTGTTGCGGATAAGGCACCCCTAGTGCACACAGGTTTCTGCAGTTCAGCTATTGATTACACTGTCAATTGACATGCCTACGGCGTCAACCCAATCTCTTTTCGGCACTTGACGGTTGTGCATACTGGTGTATAATTTTGGACGTGGATCGTCTTCATGGCTTGTATGATTTTGTATATGTCCAACAACACATATTTCTACTGTTCTTATTAAAGGTGATGAGTCCTTGTATACTTTCAGTATTATTTTATCAATTTCTTTTGCATTCGAACCATCCATGTATAGAAATGCAATCAGTTTCCATCAAAGGACGATGTGTGTAAAACTAAGTGCAACACTTCATCCTTATCGACATGCCCTCCATCAGCCAACAGATATTAAAATAATAATATTTCCTGACAATTTTGCAAAAATGTTGTAAAATGCATGAGCTTCGTTCGCAGCTGCTCCAGCTCTTACCATACAAAGCATTAAACACAAGTAAATACAAATTAAGATCCCGAACGCTGTCATCCCATAGTCGTATAAAGTTGCATATACTTGCGCGTATTTATTTAGCGTTTATTCTCAAATTAAACCATTTATGCTGCATTACAGTAAAACAGGTTATAAAGCCTTAATTTTACATTTTCTTCGATATAATTATATTTGGTACTTTGAGAGATGCCTTTCCTTGCCTTAGTTGGCATAATATGTAAGTATGAACTTTAATCAGCAGATCCTTTAATATTTGGATTACTTATTATTGATTACTTTTCTAAATTATTCTCAGCTGTGGCTTTTATATATGCACAGCTCCTATTCACTATTTATTTGAATTATAAATAAAACCAAGTTGAATGCTCTAGTCGGTCATAACCGACTACATAATAACCACCAGTCATACTTCGTTTAAATACAAATATCTCTAAATTCATATTTCCTTAATTTATTTTCTTTCTTTTTGCGGAAATAACTATTTCAACTTTATATTTAAATTTAGAATTTGCGGAAGAATACTAAAGATAACTAGTAAACAAAACTAATATAAGAACAAGTATGAAAGTTACTGTCGGCTCTCAAAATATTTATTGTTCTGAGAATTAATTGCTCAGAGCCCTCTTTTCGGTGTATTGGAAGTATCACTGAGTTTCATCCAACCATGTTCATTTTTGGTACACACATTGATCATAATCATGATAAGTCAATAATAAAATTTGATCTGAATTAACTTTTGGGCCAAATTTGTCTTAAACCTTATTTACCGACCACATAGGTGTACTGGAAGTATCTCTGATTATCACGCACATTGATCATAATTATAATAACTCACTACTACCTTTTTGTTAAATTTGATTAATTTTTCAGGCTTAATTGGCTTAAAACCCTCTTTTGGGACCNGCACATTGATCATAATTATAATAACTCACTACTAGAATTTATTTCAAATTGATTAGTTTGTCCAGCTAAATTTGCTTAAAATCCACTTTTGGGACCCTATTGGANCGAACATCCCAATTTTTGGTACACTCATTTACTATATTTATGTTCACTTAATTCAGAATTTTAATAAAATTTAAATGAAAACTGTAGGTAATTCTACACATAGACCTCTATTGAGCATTTAGAACACACTTAGATGTTATGAATATCCATCTTATAATAAAATTACATTGAGAATTAACATCTTCTACGGTTCCAGTAGAGTTAAGGCCCCAATTTTGAGTAGATAGATGAACTAGAGGTATCCGATATATTGATTAACCAAATGCAAAATTCGATTTAACATTTTTCCTTAGAATGCTTTTTTCATTGACGATGTGTACAACAATTTTGAACTTTAGAGCCGACTTAGGCTGACAGTGAGATCCACGTCGCTTCCTAAAAGCTGAGCACAGAGAAGTCACAAAATGAAATGGTTCAGTTTGAAATAATTTTTTTATTATTATTTTTTTTTTCAAATTAATTATTATTTTAATACTAAAAATTATTCTGGGAATTATATGGTGTTGCGGAGGAACCCGAGATTTCTGTTATACATATCTAGATACATTTGCTTCAATCCCTTTCCGATTTTCAACCCATCATGCCCAATTTTGTAACACACATTGATCATAATTATGAAAACTCAATAATAAAGTTTTCTTAGACTTGATTACTTTTTTTTGCCCAAATTGCCTGAAACCTTCAGGCCCCAATTTTTGGTAAAGTAGTGTTCTGAAGATACCCGAAATATTGGTTGGAACTTAATAAAATTAAATCTGCGATCTAACGTTTTTTCATAGAGTATTTGTGCTCAATTTGGTTAATCTAGCTAAAGTTCTCCTTCTAGTTTTTGCATACGGACGGATGGACGAACGTACGGACAGATGGTCATTGCTAGATCAATTCCTTTGATCTTGATCATATTGGTATATATTTTGATAGGTTTCCGATCAATCTTTCTGGCTATTACAAATGTACGGTATGGGTCAGACCGACAGTTCGATTCACGTCGCTCCAAAAATATTTAGAATAATTATTCTGTTCAAATTTGCTCGAAGGCCTCTCTTCGGACCCCATAAGTGTATTGGAGGTATCTCTAAGTTGTATCCCATCATATGCCTTTTTGATACACAGATTCATAATAATTATAATAAATCAATAATAAAATTTCGTTAAACTCGCATAGGTGTACTGGAGGTACCTCTGAACTTCATTCAATTTTGCAAATTTTTGGTACACTTATTGAATATGTTAATTGTGGGTAAGTCAGAACTTAACCCATTTTTGGGACAATACTGGAGGTATCTNGTTAATTGTGGGTAAGTCAGAACTTAACCCATTTTTGGGACAATACTGGAGGTATCTCTGATGTTTATTCAATCTTGTCAATTTTTTGAACACATATAGATGCCATGGTTGGCCAAGTAATTATGAAATTGCAGAATAGCAACTCGTATGGCTGTAGTTGTCCTAAGGGTCAAAGATAATATATGTACTGTATTTGTCCAAATTCAAAATTCGATCTAACATATTTCCCCAGAATCTGTGCATCAACTTTCGTGAGTCCAGCTCAATTCCTATTTTTTAGTTTTTGCTTAAGGACGGACGGACTTAGGCTTGAGCGGACATAGCTATTTCAATTCATGTGGTGATGTTTATCATATCGTTATATATATCGGTACTGATTGCGATATATATAATCCTCAGAATTTCAGATGATACTTCAGAGGAAACTCAGTTATAATATTCAATATTATATTGAGGAAAATCAATTGTATAGTTTTTCTGGAAGCGCTCATTGAAATTTCTTCATTGGTTGTTTAAAGTCAGGAAAAAACTAATCTCACAAATATTTCGCACTTATGCAGGCCTCCTCGTTGTCAAACCTGGTTACTGGAGCAATATCCGTTGATGTAGTAGCTAATACAAGCGACGAAAGACACGAGGAGTGTTTTGTGGTACTGCGTAAGCTAGGCGTATTAAGTCAAATGCTCTATTTGTGGATACAACGAGATGGCCTCCGATATGGATAAACCCTAAGACGACAAGTAATGACTTTGGTTTTTACAAAACCTAATTTCATTACTCTACCGCAAATATTACTCGAAATACGTGTTAACGGCCAGACGGATGGACAGCCTAAAGGAGTTTCTCTATTTTATGAATGACTCTCTAAGAAATATATTGTCGGGAATTATTCTGTCATTATGTGATTCAGTGCCGAATACACTGTGTACAAAGCCATAATTACCAATTATTGATTGTATTTAATTTGGGATTTTCTTTCAAGTCCTAGCGAACGTACAGCTCTAATGTGTTTCAAGATTTCAAGATTTACCAATTGAGCAATCTATAAAAATGTAGACAGATTGCACGTTGCGATTCAGTTTTCACGAATACTTTGTTGTCACCGCAGTGTTTTGAAAATCACAGTTATAAGCATGTAAGAAAATTTAACTCCTCAGTGTACAAAAAACACATTTCAGACAACGAATTTTCTCTTTGAATATTAGCAATGAGTGGAAATAATGGTCATTCATCAAATTCAAACCCTTCCATGATTTCCGAAATAAATATTCTGTAACTACAATTCGAGCAGTCACGAAACAGTGCCGATACAGTTCAAGGTAGGTCAGCAATTCTACGTTTATTTTATATTATTATATATTGAAGAAGATAGATGTATGTACATCCGTCATCAAAGTCTAGAGGTTTTGTAAATAGATTATATTATATATTATATT